>ADNK01000013.1:0-30000 GCA_000320545.1 Bigelowiella natans CCMP2755
CCTCGCCTCCCCCTGGGTCGGGCTGGTTGGCGTGATTCAACCTACCTTTTTCTAAGAATCATCATTTCAATCGTTGTACTACCTCCACCCCGCGAAACGGGGAGTCTCTCGTTCTCTCGCTCGCTCTCTCACGCGTCCCAGGGGGGGGGGGGTGCTAGGGAGTATCCGCCCCTTCGACGTCGTCACCCTGTGGCGGTGTTTGAGGAGACGGGCGATGGGGCATGCTTATTCCGATCTCTTGCTCGCCAGGTACCGCACAAACACGCATTAATACTAACTCACAGAACTTACTACAGGGCAGCAGCACCACATTATTACATGGTGTGTCCACACACACACACACACACACACACACACACATCTACACGTGATGCGTATTATGAAAATGTGCGTTTGTACCCGCCTCTTACTCCTCCTCCTCCTCCTCCTCCTTGCGCAACCACAGGTAAAGCAGGATGAGGAATTACATAACGAGGTCGGTTTCAACTTAGAGATTTTGACCAGAAGATAAAAGAAGAAGAAGATGGTGAAGAAGAAGAAGAAGACAGATGCGGCGTAAAACTAGGATGGCCACCGCAAGACAGGGATCAAATGAATAGGGGAGAGAGAGAGAGAGAGAGAGAGAGAGAGAGAATTACGATGACGGTGATGATGGAGATTGTAGTATGCTCTCGTCATCATAGTGAGAAATAATACACCAATCACTCATTTTACAATCATGTTCTCTGGTTTTCTTCTTCTTCTTCTCCTTCTTCTGCTGCAACCACGATTTCATTATTATTAAACATATTACACAGGTGAGACAAGAATTGGTGGATTTTCTGGAACAAGTTTTGAATTCCTCAGGTGCTGATTCTTCTTCTTCTTCTTCTTCTTCTTCTTCTTCTTCTTGTTTATATTGATGACCCAGTAACCACAGCCAGTAAACATGCGTGCTACTGCTGTGTCAGCATCATGTACCGAACACGAAAACGGACGACAAATTTCATATCCAAATCACAAATCTAGCATCCAGGATACTCTCTCTCTCTCTCTCTCTCTTTATATATATATATATATATATATATATATATATATATATCTTCAATTATCTCTGCTGCTGCAATAATTACGAATATGTCCAACGTTTACCCAACATTACAATAAGGCCCATCTCGGCTGCCTTCCGATCCTGTCCCCCCCCCCCGGTAGCAACTAACACAAATAACCTTCTCGCTATGATTTGCAACGACAGCGAGCATTGCTACACAAATTACGCTACATATTATATGCAGCACATCGCACATTGGGGGGGGGTGGGGGGGTGTACTCCGACAACAATCACATGATCGATTGATTCATGGCCTGTAGTTGCATGATCGTCTTGCTACTACTGCTGCTGTTTGCTGCTGATGATGATGATGATGCTGTGTGTGTGTGTGTGTGTGTGTGTGTGTGTGATGATTCCAGATACCCCCTCCCTCGGAGACGCCTTACCAGGGACCAAGCACGTGTTGTGTTCAAGGTGATATGTGCGTGCGTTTGAGTATCAAACAGCTCCCTCGCTGTACACGTGCGTAAAGCACACATCGTTTGATTTAAGTTCTCTCCTTTCTCAACCCAATCCCCCCCCTCTCTTTCTCCACCCAGCATGCGAGTGTCTTTGTAGACCCGAAACACCCTGGGAAGGTGCGGGCATATCTTCGTCAAATGAGGTGAGAACGACTGCTCGTTTGCCACCACTGTTATCACCTTAGTTAGTCTGCACATGTGTTGCGTGTGTGATTCTGTATATGCGTCCTATGAAGCATGTTACTGTGTAATATCCTCCTCATCATCACCCTCCTCATCATCATCATTATCAGGGGAAAGGACACATGGGGTACATCTCTGGAAGCTTTAGCTGCTGCGTACGTCTATAAGAGGTAAGTTGCTTTAAAGATGTGTTCATTGGTACTCCTTCTTCTTCTTCTTCTTCTTCTTCTTCTTCTTCTATGCTGCTGTTACTGTTGCATGCTGGTGATGACAGTTAGGATGACAGACAGATCCTCTGTGCTTAAAGACACATCCTTGCTCTTGTGTTCTAGTACAAATATCGTCATCACCTACATCACTATCGAAGAAACCACCACCACAAACGACAACAATCTTCTATCCCGCACTCTGAAACCCCCTCCCCCTTCTCTTGGCTCTCCCTCCCTCCCCCCCCCCCTCTCCCCGAAGGCCCGTCTGGGTGTGGATGCAAGACGTCAGGTGTGTATTCTGATTCCTCATAACGAGATATAAGTGTCTTAGTAGTAGTAGTAGGAGGAGTAGTAGTAGTAGGGATAGTAGCAGGGCAATTCTAAACAACAACGCTGGGGATTGAATGGCGGTATATGCAAGTGTTATGGATACATATATATATATATATATATATATATATATATATAGGTGTGTGTGTGTGTGTGTGTGTGTGTGTGTTTGTGTGTATTGTCACATATACACACGTCGTAGTAGTGGCCTTGGCGATGCGTTAATATGCAGGGAATGGATGGTGATTGTAGTGGCTGTTTGTTTGCAGTGGCGACCCTGATGCCCTTAACCCTGAGAATCGAGCGTCGAGAGCTATTGGTTTGTTGCATGTCAGAGGTCGGTTATGAGTTAAGTAGAAGGAGGAGGAGGAATATGGCTCTATATACTATCATATCTTTAAGTATGTGATGATCAGCCCAATGTAGTAGTAGCAGCAGTAGTTTGTTCGTGTTACACTTTACGGAGAATCTCTGTGTATGATGCATGCAACCCCCGATTTCTCTCTTCCACGTACTGCCCCTCCTCCTCCTCCTCCTCCTCGATGGATATCCTCACTGAATGAGAAACTTGAAGGAGGAGGAGGAGAAGAAGAAGAAGAAAGAGCATTGTCTTGAAGGACCGAAGATTAGCGGAGAACCTACCCCCTTCCGAATCGAATCTTTCTCTCTCTCTATCTCTCTCTCTCTCTCACACACACACACACGCTCATATCATGATGATATTGAAAGGCAATCATTGGAACTCGGTAGCTCTGGCCGATGAAAACAGAAACGGTTGTCATACAGTAGTAGTAGTAGTAGTAGTAGTAATATATAACAAAGCTGCTAAATCCAGCGTGCGTAAATGTTTCAATGATATTACCCGCCTAAACAATCATTCCCTCCAAGTTCCCCCCCCCCTTCCTTAATCACATCCGGATCTTATTAATACCATGACTTTGCTGTCTTTACCACCACCCCCCCGCCACCAACCCCCACCACCAGTATGCGGACGGAATCTGACCTCATGGGCATCGTGCACGATGACGTTACTGCGGATGGACAATGAGACGCATCCTGGTGGCCCTCAGAAGTAATGAGCTAAGCCGGGGGGGGGGGGAGAGGGAGGAAGAGGAGGAAGAAGAGGAGGAGGAGGAGTATGAATCAATACACGGCACACGCAACAACACAAGCAATAAACCAGCAGAAGGAGCGGAGAATAAAGAGGAGGAGGAGGAATGATAAGCAACAACACGATAGGGCTTTTGGTTTTCCTTATCTTTAGAGAGAAAATGGTGAAGGAGGACAACACAACTCCCCATCATCATCATCATCATCATCGTCGTCGTCGTCGTCATTATCGTTACCTTGTTACTTTCTTCATTCTGCCCATTATCCTTCATCTCTTCCTCCTCCTCCTCCTCTTCACTAGGTATCTGCTGCTCAAGGCCGGCGACAGCGACCACTTTGAGTGGACGGTGAGTAGGATGATGATGATGATGGCATCACGACGATGATGATCATAGTTCCGATATACTACTCGATAGAACCTAAACAATAACAACAACAACAACAAAACAACGCGATTACGACGACGAATGACGACGAGGAGGAAGTCGACTGGAAATATAATGAAAATTGCATCTCAAGCATCATACGTGGATCATGGATGGTTAATTCACTCGCACTTATAGCCGTACTTGTGGTCGTCTGTCTGTCTATATATATAAAGGTGCCGTGGGGCAATGTGAGAGAGCAAGAGACGTTGGAACAGGTAGTTAAAATTAATATAGTATATCTCCCTGTCCACATCCGTACATTGATTATTAATCCTGCAAGTGTTGTAGTAGAAGATGGCAGTAGTAGAAGCGGTGCGAGCTGCTCTTGCCTTTCACTGAATCGATAATCATTTCCATTAGTCTGCGATGAGACGTCTCCGTGAGGAGGTCGGAATGGACGCTTCAACGGGTCACGTGCGCTGCCAGAATCGCTCCTTCATGTCGAGGTAGTAGTAGTTGGTGAAGCATTGTGCAGTAGTAGTAGTAGTAGTAGTAGTAGTAGCAGTTGCAGCGGTCTATTCACTTTTCCAATACAAATGCAATTATGTCTCCTCCCGATCTTCCACGGCTGCTGCTGGTGGTGCTGCTGCTGCTGGTGGGGTTGGGATTTATTTTGATTGTTCTGCCCACCTTTAGAGAGATGTATGGCCTGAAGAATGAGGGCAACTCGGTCATGTACGTGTGCTCGCTGTTTCTGGCGGAACTCGAGCATAATATCAGCACATCGGTGAGTACGGAGAATGCATGATGTCATTATCATCATCATCATCATCATTCATTAGTCTGATAATTGCTGTATAACATGAAAGCTGGATCCACGATGGAATGCGTCGTGGTTTAGCTACGAGGAAATACAGAGGCTAACACAGGAGCAGTTAGTGCAGCCTATCATATCCACCGCTGTGGAACACGCAGAAAAGGTATCCATATATATATATATATATATATATATATAATATAATATATGTGTGTGTGTGTGTGTGTGTGTGTGTATTTATATATTATTTCCATTTATTTGTTTATTTTGTATGTAAATATTTCATATGTGCGCGCACGCGTGCGTGTTGTTAATTTCAGGTGTCGTTCTATCCTCCTGAGGAGAGCTACTATGACGATGAAGAGGACGATGATGACGATGATTGCTACCTCGACCACGGCTGCTGCGAAGATGACGACGAGGATGAGGATGAAAAGGAGGAGGAAGCGAGCTTTCCACCAAATTCATATCGGGAGGTAGTGGAGTCTACATTTGACCCTCACATCGGTACAATAAAAAGGAAAAAAAAGATAGCAGGAGAAGCTGCGGCTGCTGTAGCAAGGGCGACAAGTAGGAAGAATAGCAGCAGCTTTGATCCTCATGTGGGAAACCCAAATGGTGGTAGCAGCAGCAGCAGCAGCAACAGCGGGAGGGGGGTCCAGAGAGATCCGATGAGATGACGTAAGATACGACTTCGTTCTATCGTAACCAGTGAAGTAGTCGTGCGTGTACGTACTGCCGCAGCAGGCGGGCACGGAAAATGAAGGGTCGAGGAATAATAACCAGTATCTGCGCACTGAAGAGCCTTAACAATTACAGTTAAAGAAGCTATTTGATGGTTTAGAGTGTGCAATTTTAATGATGATATCTCTCCAATTCACACAGAACTAGAGAATGAATAGGACTATGCTAGTATGCTACAAGCTAGCAAGCACTACTGCTAATTTACTAGATTAGCATGTGTCCGTCGTGCAATGCGGCATCTATGCTAGGCATACATGATCTTCCGCGCAATGAACAATTGTGAGCCTTCATGCTAACTACACCAAGTGAAGTGTGTGTCACATCTATATGTGCTGTGACGTACATCGTACTCGGCAGCACTGGCTGTGATCATTCTAGCATTGTCATTGTACACTTAGCTTAGATTGTTTGCTTGTTGCTGCGTGTCTATAGCACTAGAGCATGCTGTAGCTGTACACATGCTTCGCTCGTCATATACTTATAAACGCATGCTTCTTCATCATGTGCATCACGCATCAACAATTTGATGCCTAGATGTTAGAGTATAAGAGCAATGCAAATGAGCAATATCAGTAGTATCGAAAAAGCGCGATGATTTATGCTTGATACCTTTTTTTCATTCACAGGTACGACTGCTACTGTTCTACTTCTTGAGTCGATAGCATAGGTTGGTTCAGATAGTCTACATAATATGATATGTTTTAGGGTATCATCATCTCCTTCACATTTTCATTTGAGCTTTGTGAATCGTCCTCCAACGCGAGGCCGGTTCACCGCAAAGTTTCTTCTGCATCGATAACGAACAAGCTTTCCGAAATTACGTCTTGCCCTTTTCTCGCGGTATCGTCTGACGACTTCGGCACGTTCCTCTGGAGTATATGGTTTTACTTTCCCCTTGTACCCCCACTCATCAGGCTCTGGTTCTTTCTTTTTCCTCCTCCCCCTTTTTCGCTTCTTCGGCTTAGGCTTGATGCTCTGCGTGACTGTAGCAGTGTCGTCACTGATAGTTTTACTTTCTATCTTATCGTTCCAGATTGAGGTGAGCACCATATCTTGCGGTTTGATATTAATACGGGGCATGCCCCCCCCCGTATCAGCAGAATGACCAAACAGGCATTCTCCGTCGCCCCCTTTAGGGAGCTCACCTGTCAATTCACCAGATAGAAAGGAGGACTCGTTTATAGTTGTGCTCAGAGGCAAATCCCCTGACACATGCGGTGATATCTCAACAGAACGAGATTTGAACCTCTGCTCATGTGATTCGATATTCCTCTCTTCTCCAGAAATTGCAGCTTCAGCATTGTCCCTTCCCTTCTCTGTTTTATCGTTTAAGACCTCATCCATAAGCAACAGATCTGGAAAGTCACTGGGGAGTTGCAAAATTTGGTCAAAATTGAGAGGTTCTACTTGGGTTTTTGCTTTTAAAGGGGGCGAATCAATCAGGAGACCCGACTCTTTTGGCGTGCTGTTGAAGCTCATCGTACGACTTCCTTGCTTACCAATGTTGAGTTCCTGGTCAATGCGATCGAAGAAGTTTGCATCGAAGTTCATCTCTTTGGATGCGAGAGATAGACCAAAACAGTTCTCATTGATCGATTCTGAGGAGATGGCTTTTTGGAGGGGGCTATTGCTCTCATTGTTCAAAAAAGATTCAAATTCCTCAGGTGCCAGGATTTGTTGGTCGCTCAATGATCTCGAAGGGATTCCTGCCCAGTCCTCTGCCAAGAAACGCTGGAACTCGTGTGGTTGAAGCACCTAAAATATTTGGTTGGCTTTAATTTTTCCGGTAGATCTAGTCAAGAACAATAACACAGAAACTGGGAGGCGGGGATTGTTAAGCAACAGAATATCACATACCTGCTTAGGCTGCCGATGGTGTGATCCGTCATTGGAGAAATATGTAAAATTAAGGTTCATCCGGGAGGCTTACTCGGATGGGGCGGCGAGGAAGGTCTGGGCTGGATTGTACAATTCTTTTGTTTGAGTATCATGTGGAAACGGCATCATAACATTGAACTCGACACATCATTTTTGTTGTCGCAATTTCTAAATTGCGAAAACGTCCCCCCCACAAAACCAGAAGTTTTTCAGGCATGCTTCCTCCACACGAGCTGTACCAATTTGCTTCTCAGAAAGAAATTTATTGATTGCGACATGTCAGCATTGAGGCACCGACCAGCAAAAAAGGGTACATCTTTCGTCGCACATTGCACGACTACAGTCTGATATTTTTATGCCAGTCGGGCAAGCTGAGGCTACTCACATCTGGACGCAAAGGAAGGTTCAACTGGAGAGTCTCGGAGAAGTATCCAAATATCTTTTCATCGGGGATCCCGGAAGAATAACCGCGAATAACCGAGCTCAGGATTCGTGAGCTCAGGGATCAGCCCCAATTTTCCCTCTTGCGCTCTCCCCCAAACCTTTCTCACTAGATTTGCTGCATTTATTGTTCCACTAGTCGACCGGTTAGAGTCATCCACCGAAGTTGCACTACCCTTTCACGTTGTAGCCGCAGCGAAAAATCTTCTGATATGGCGACTGAGTTAGATGATATTGGCCAAAGCGACAAATCCGCGGCTGTAGACAGCAAAACTGTAATTGCACAGGAAGAGTTCTCAAATGCATTCAGACGAATAGATAATCCACTTGAAACTTTCACCGATCCTGCAGGATGGGGGAAAGTTCGCATTTCTTGGACAATTCTAACTCCGTTAACAGTCCTCATTTTTGGGATATCAACGAGTACTGATGAGGTTGCTTTGGATTACGTTGGCGCGATTCTCTTCGTGGGAGTGACGTTGTACTCACTGGTATATACAATTTCGCATGAACTTAGACACGATGACAACTTTGTCGCGTTTAAATGTGGCTAACATTTCCTTGTGCATCAGTTACTTTCGTGGAACTACTACACCGACTGGCGAAAATCCAAAGCAATACAGCAATTATTTTTTTTGGATGAAGCGTTCGAGGGAGAAGCTGCACTAACAGACGAAGCCATTGATGAACTGTCACAGAGGCGCGATAAACTTGAAAAGGAGAAGAGAGAGTTCGAAGCTAGAGTACAGAAATTGAGGAAACTCCAGAAGGGATTGGGCGGCAATGTGAAGGAGCTCAAAGTTGCACACCAGAAGTGCAAGACGAATCTTACCGAGGCTCTCGATCTCGCACAAAGTTTAGAAGATTTATTTGTGAAGAAATTGGAGCATGTTCAAAGGTATATGGTTGCAATTAGTCGCGTGGACTTGCTAATACGGTATTTTGCTTAGGTCATGCGAACAAACAGTGAAGAACAACCAGATATCTGTATTTTCCCTGATTAATATTTTAATCAACACAATCCATTTGGGACGATATACCAGGGATCACTATGATGCATTCTTGAGAGAACTGAATGCTGCTAAGGTTTGCTTTGAAGAAATAAAGAACGACTTCTAGTTGAACTGAATCCATTCAAATAATAGGAGAACGTGTTCACCTCCAAAGAGCACTTGGACTTATTCGAAAAGGGTGGTGTTTGCAAGTGGTCTCCAGAACAAGGAGCCAGATTTATGAAAACGTAATGTATTTAACAATAATATTTTCAACATATATTCACATATGCCCTCCTTTAACGTAGAGCGACACTGAGGAAGCAAATCAAAGATTGGTTGACGAAAGTTAATAAAGCTATAATTGAGAGAAGAGTTCAGAAATTGGAAGGAGATAGGAAATCTGTGACCGAACTTGGTAAAAGGGTTGAGCGTGAATTGAAAGAACTAAATTAAGCAGATACTTCCAGCATGCGACCACAAGTGGCGTACGGAACAATAAAAGTTTAAGATTCTATTGACATGCATGATGCTGCAGTCTTCGAGTAATTATAGACACAGTAATAGCATATATAGTATATATATGGTATTACATGTCTACTATAGTATGATCTAAGGTGCGGTATCATGATCATGAGCATTGAGTGTGCACATGACAATGGTTATGATTGACACCGTACATACCGCTTAACTTATTAATTTGTGCTGCGTGGTAATGTGTAATAACAGTCAGCGCGCGCTGTAGACACACATGCATTGTGAGCAGCGTAGTAGTTGGCGTGCACACATTTCATTTTGCTCACGCAGGAATCTGTCACCAGACGGGTATACGCTACATAGTAGCCTACAGCTAGCCACATGATACACGCTGTTACACACGCGTACAGAGCTCGTAGTTGTCTAATACTAGAATAATAGCCATCCATTGTACACAGCATGCCATGCATCGACAATCTACGTTATCTACACACTAGCGCTAGGTGCATTTAGCTATGTCTAATGCTTCATATTGCACTATTGCCTTGCAAGGAAAATTCTTGGCTAAGAAGATTCAGTTAAGGGTGTCGCCTCCTAATAATTATCGTTGAGGCCAAGGCATTAGTGACGAATTGAATAGTGGATGTGAAGCATTGTTTCCTACTTCTCCGTGAAGAAGCACTTCGATAAGATTAAAATCAAGGGTGAATATAATTGGAAGAAATTCTGTCGCTAACAGGACAAGCACCTGAAATCACAAACAAAAAATCGCATCCAAAAAGCTAAATTCGGCGAAAGTTATGTGAACTGAAATTACTACCATAACCATAGAGTACGCCACGGGCGACAATTGCTCGATTCTCGCAACTCCCGCTAAGTTGAATTGAACAACATGAGTCATACCACAGCTAACAACGAAATAACAATTTCAGCCGTCCTACCTAACAATACAGTTCCCCTCAGAAGCCTTCCAGTACTCCATAATGTGACAATACAATGCATCTAAGTATTTGATAGAATCAATAGGATGAGCGTGAGAGTCGAAAATTCAATTTCTCTAACTGACCCAAGCGACTGTCTTCGCTGCAAATTCAGACGTGAAAGCGAATCCCGCCAATCGGAATGAATAATATATCCATACCGCTCTAATACACGCAACAGAAGAACAAATTCAATGATAATTTTTTTTTAAAAGATCACGAGATTAGCTCACGGACATATGAAAAGCTGGGAGTGCAAAATTAGCTGCAGATTCAGCAATCACCAAAACCTAATTTAGCAGAAAATTGATTATCCTCCGCCAATAACATTTATATACGGGTTCTTCAATATCGTCGTTCTAAATACACATACCCGAAAATAGAATGATCTGCTGGTCCCAAGCCCCCTGTGATAACGGTGTAAGCTTCAGATCGAGTGGAAATCATTGCCGAAAGTTTTGAAATAAAGAGCATTGTGTAAGATTCTACTAGAATGTAAACTATCTTGGCTTTTCGACATTGAAAACGGTACCAACAATGATGATGCGAAGTTCGAAAGACAAAATGTGAAAAGCAAAACGCTAGAAAGTCAACTTATCGTACGAGGGCCACACCTTGCCAAGAATATTATGTAGAAAACCAATAAAGCAGTGTAGCACGCCATGTGAGATATCATGAATACTCGTTGCCTGTTGAACGAACATATATGAGCATATCTGCGATTTAGGATTTTTATACTGATTTGACTATTGTTGGGCAGCAAGAACATCTACTACCAAGATTTGTGAAACGATTGTTTCGTCGCGAAGACAAACTGTTGCCTTGAAAATATTAATATTTCCAGCCTGATACACGAATTGGGTAACACATCATCGCTCAAGATTTTTGCCAGTTAATTTTAAAATTGGACGTGTTTTAATGTGCCTCGCTTTTACATGAAGATGAAACTTGTCATTACCAATGAAACAACAGCAATATGTAAGCAGAAAGAAATATGAATTCTGGTAGACTGAGTAGTATTGCCGTCAAGTTTTCCCTGAAGTTACAAACAAAAAATCTATTGGTCAAAATGCATCGTATCAAATTGTTACATCGTAAGTAATCGACACCTACCAATTCTTCTGCTTTGTGACCAAAATCCAACAGAAGATACTCCACGTCAAAGTTCGAACTAATTGAAAGATAAGAGATTACTTGCAGCAAGTTATATTGGCGTATGTTCTCATTAATCACCTGAAAGGTGAACCACTAACCCCAGATATAAAATCCATTGAGTGTGCCACCGATGTACATACTGAACATTGTGAGCCAGCATAAGAGAGAGAGAGAGAGAGAGAGAGAGAGAGAGAGAGAGAGAGAGAGAGAGAGAGAGAGAGAGAGAGAGAGAGAGAGAGAAAGGAGAGAGAAAGGAGAGCGAAAAGAGAGAACCATCGTGTTGATAAAGTGATAGTGTCAACTTAAAGTGACAAACCCTGGTCAATCGAATAAGCAACTGCGAAGCACTAATGAGGGTTCCGAAGTATGCCTAACGCAAAAATAGTAGCAGCAAAGGATCAGGTTATCGCAGACAATCTGTAATCGTTATTCATTGAGGAGTAAATCAGGTTACAATGACAGTTCTCTACGAGTCTGCTCTCTGACCACTCTTCCCCCCCCTCTTATCACTACATCACTCTCTGTACTCTAAAAGTTGATAGATGAAATTTAATTGAATAAGCCCTTCAATGTTACCACTGCCAGCACAAATGTAACGCTCCCGAAATGCCCCAGATTGTGCTCATCTCCAACTAGTGGAAAAGGGAAATTAGGACGCAGAAGGATTAGGTGGGAAATCGAAACACCAGGACCTATTGCTAAGACATCGTAGGAACGAATCGCCATGTTGTAGGCTCGAGAAAGCCAAACACCACTTAAGTTCAGAGGGAGGCCTTGTATCGACGCAGATAGAGAGGAACGCCCGTTCGAGCCTCCACAACGGGAAGGAATTTCGGTTTTAACTCTAGCAAAATGATTGACATTTTGGTTCAACGACAAAGCACGAGGAGAATTTCATGAAAAAAATTGCTCCGCCATCTATTTTGAATTTTCTTAGCTAAAAACGGCAGTCGTTGAATGGGTAATCCCCTCGAGTACCTCATGTATGAGACTACTTTTATATCACATGACTGTTGAGTAGTGCCTCAATATGGTGAAGGAAGTGAAGGAAGTACCTGCTCCGACTTGAAAGCGCCCATCAAAGGAGGCATGGGACTTTGAATCGAGAATTTAGATAAATGCTGAAAGGCCAGCGTGTGATCGGTACCGAACAAAGAAGATGACGAAGTCAAACTAAAGTGTTTTTACTTTCAGTGAAAGGCGAAAGGGGGACAATATTGACAACAGGCGGATGCCTGAGGAGGAAGATTAAAATCAAGTAGAAATTTCACTGAATGATCTTTATTGGTTGCAGCGACAAAGATTCATGTTTAAATAGGTTTGACAGTGGAGACAAGAAAATGGTGGAGAAAGACTCGATCGAGCTGATTGAACCTCGAAAGGACATGGCAGCAATTGAAGCAAGATTCGAGGAACTTAGAAATCGCAAAGTGCTAGTTTACTGGGTATTCCATTGAATTTTAGCCTGGTTGTTTCATTTTTATGCACGGAACAAATTATTCCTCTCCTGATCGTTCGAATCCCCCTTCACTACATGCTTTTTAGGCTGGCGACGAAGCATGGTATCCGGCGAAGGTCGTTGAGCTCCTCTCTCAAAGTGGCGAATTCAAAATCGTTTACGACGACGGAGAGGATACACTGCATACTTACCTCGATTTTTCGGATTATGAAATGGAGCCGAATGGAGTGGCATTAGTTTGGAAGCCCGAGAGACTGGAGAAAGAGCAGCAAGGGCAACATGAGCACATGAAAAATGATCAGGTAACACCCATAGGTACAACCTTCGGGTCGATATTATAATTGCGATTGCGATATCTATAATTTTCAGGACAAGATGGACGTAGACGAGAGTGAGGATTCTGATGACATCCCCATTGGGAAGATGCGATCATCTTCAAAAGCATTGCACAAAATGAGCAGTCGCAGCAATAGAATAAGCAGGAAGGAGAATATTGCTGGCAAAGAGGACAAACTGGTGGAAGCCACAAATCTAATTTAAAATGTGATGCATTTTTGTGAACTACAGTATTTCATTGGAACAAATGGTATAGCATTGAAATCACACTAAAATCCAGGGCGGTGTCATGACTAAGCGAGACCGGAATACGGGCGTTCATCCGAAAGGGGGGAGATTTCGTAAAAACTATGATTCTTCGTCGTCTGTGTTGCTATCTTCAACCTCAAAGTTGAAAGCACAGCATGTCGTTAGCGGTGACGTAGACTCTAACGATGTCGACCAGCATCCGAAGCAGCTGAACAAAGAGGTAGATTCGTTGACTAAAATGCGGGAAGTGTATCACACAAAATAGAATAACAGGAGTACATATAAAGTAATAAATTTTGTCAATGATGCAGCTATAGGTGCTGTAGTGGCACAATTATTTCCACATTTTTCACAATCTCCCAGGCATTTGACATTTGGTCTATCTTCTATGTTGTCACAGAAAATTTTTAGTAACGACAACGATGAAGATCTGAGTGACGATAACATCATTGACTTGACAAAAGATGAAGATAGTGACGATGTAGATTGCATTGCTAGTAATGATGAAGAAGAAGAGCCTAGCAGTCCAGAGCCGTCTCCTACCCCACCTTTAATCTCCCGTGAACAACTGAAAAAAGGGGTAACACATTGGGATCTGTATATGCTGAAATGTATGTGTGTACTCTATATGTGTATATGTATGTGTATATGTGCGTACATGTGTATCTGTCATGCATGTATCTGTAGAAAGATGCATGTTTGTGTTAACTAATGTAATGTGTGATGAATTTTCAGACTAAGGTCGAAATTTGGTGGCATGGTGACAGACGTTGGTAGGTGACAAATATTGCAGTATCACATTCACAATACATTCGTAAGAAGTACGTACGATCTCGATGTGGTAGTCCAGAGTTTCATCTGATGTTCAAAAATCAGCGTGTCAGTGTTGCGTGTATTTCACGAAAGGTATGAAGGGGAAATCATGCATAGCCCACACAAGGAGGAGGAGGAGGTAGAAGCATGAAAGCCAATGAAGATGAATTTTTGGGTTCGAATTTGTCGGATCTGACGGTGGTTGTGCGACATTGTTGTCGCAACACAGATCGTAGTGCACTACAAAGATGGATACATCGAGCGGGAAAGCATGCGAGACAGGAGGTGAGTGATTGATCGAAAACGTTGATTTTGATCACTGATTGTTCTCACCAATGCATTTCAGAGGTCGAATATGCATGCGACTGATGCCGAAGGAGAAGAGCATCGCAGTCAACCAAAAAAAGGACAAGACAGAGGAGAAGATGGATGCACCCAAGAACATGATTGCAATCCACACAGAAACGTTCAAGCAGAAGGGGATCACTGTTGACCAAAAAAAGGACAAGCCAGAGGAGAAGATGGATGCATCCAAGGAGACAATCACAAATCACGCAGAAACGTTCAAGAAGAAGAACGCTGCGACTGGGGTGCAAAAAGGAAAAATGAGAATGGGGAAATTCAACGATGCTTCGAAACAAACAAAAATTCCAAGAAAAAGATTGAAAATCCCAAAAAAGGCTGGTGCAATGAAAAAAATGAGAACAATCACTTCAAAACGCAACGTTTCAGACAAAGCCCAAGCGAGTCATGTCCGGAGTTTCTCGAATGGAAAGTCTCCAAAATCACAACCAATGAATTTCAAACGATCCAGCAGTGGAAGGAACTTTGCAAAGTGCAGCAATTTGGAAACCAGAAAAAAAGTGAAATCAAGGTTCAGAATTCGGAGCAAAGCGCTGGCACCCTGGGTTGCGGTGAAGCTGCCAGAAAATCCTTTTGCTCCCCCAATGGATCCTCGTCCGTGGAGGCTGAAGTGATGCAAAAACGGAGCATTTGTGCACTGGCAATGCATTGTGTGCTTCACACGATCGAAGTTTCGTCATGTCAGAAACAGGCCAAATTGAAATGAACAGACTCATTGATTGTCCCTGACCAGAGACTGGAGATGCTGGCATGCATGAAGTGCGCACTGCCAGACTGTTGCCTTCACTGGAGTGTTTTGTTGTGCATCATCACTCTGCCCATGCACACACGCAGAGACTGCTAGACTGGCACACGTGAGCAGCATCAATGCCAGAACATGGCCTCCATCGTCATGAAAACACCTCCAGACCTCCATGCGATGCACATTCTGGTGTTTGCTGCAGTCTGGCAGTGCTGAATGAGTGGTCCAGCTGTCAGCCAGTCTGCAGTGTCTGACAAGCTGGCAAGTGCGATGCTGCACCATCCAGCCATGCCAGCATGCGCATGGTGCGAAGGTTCAAAAATTGAACTCAATGATGGCACTGCTCTGGTGCTGTGAGAACGCAGCTTCATGGGCGCACGTGCAATGCTGGAATGCGTGTGCAGTCGCTGCGAGCCGCACCTGACTGCACGACGCACTTTGCACGCCTCTGCTGCACACACAACAAAGCAAGCACATCTGGGCCTCACGTGCAGCGCTTGAAGATGCTCAGCAAAGTTTGAAATCATCATTGCACTTGATCGTCATCAAGCATCATGGCAAGCTAGCAAGTCTCCATGCACGCACAGACACGACTGTGCAATCCATGCAACAGACACAACAAAGTGTGCAATTCATCATTCTGGCACAGGCCATCAGTGCATGCCAGCATGCTGTGTCCGGCAGTTTGTGTGGCTGATCGTCCTGAACATTTTCAGTGAGAATTGAAGCAACGTGCATGACAGGGTGTAGTTGCTGTGCTTCACCATGATCAAGTGCATGGAGCAGGTGAGCACCAATTTGTTGATGCACGTCGTTTTTTGTCGGTGATTTGCAACGACTGGTAGACTGAGGGCACGCCTGCACGCGCGTAGAAGCTGTTTAGCTTCTGACGGGTCACATTAGATCATCATGACGCTCGCGTGTACTTTCCTACACCAAAAATCTGCCTCTAACCCTACATTCTTGCAACGCCAGATAGATTCAACACGGTCACAAAAATGACTGCTGGTCCCATGATGAAAACTACGAAGAATATCAACGAGGTCGGAATCTCGAAAGATATGCACTTGCAGTTCGTTCCTCGCTCCTAATGGTTTATTTATTTAAAATATGACAATGAATAGAATCCCGTTTTTCAAATTTCCTAAGCTTTCTTACAAGAATTTGGTAGCCGGTGCAAATGATGCCATTATTTAGTTCTGAGCTCCGAATCAAGATATTTTGCTGTTTAATCATGGTTAGACATCATGAATATGTAGCTCAAGTGACGTATATGACATATGGTTGATGTCGGTTTCGCGATATTGTCTGATCATACTTCATTGGGGGGTTTGTGATGATGGACACGCGAGTGCAACTGCGCAACAGATGTTCGTACTTTTATTCGGCGGAGTATGCTTTCGTTACTTCCACAGTCCGGGAATGGCAGACTAATTTTGCAGCACATTTTATTATCCGCAAGTTACTATTGTCATTTAAGACCACATTTCTTACCATGAAAGAGGAATACTCAAGAGCAGCGACATTGGAACCCACGCGGGGCATGCTGCTGCAGAGCCACAGGTAGCTTCCAACGTACAAACAGCAACACCTCGTTGAACCACTTGCAATTTCACCTTCGGGTAGACAGTATTCAGCATATATTATTTAGCTGCAAAAGATGCAAAGGATTTTCAAGAATTATGATGACCGTGTGGAGATATTGTAAAACAGCGCTGAATCGACCTGCAGTGATTTCTTTTACGTCTAGCAAGACGAGGGTGAGATGACGATTCCAACAACACAAAGTAGACCTTCATAATATGATTGTACCTGAAGTGTATATTGTGAATCCCATCGACTTCAGCATGCCCGGCAGCATGTTCATTAGGAATACGTGATCACAACTAAAGCGCCTACGGCAGAGGTAAAATCCAGCGTCAATGAACACACAGAACTTGGCCGTGTGACGATTATAATACCAAATCATCTTCGACCGGTGAAACTCTCGTATTCCTAATAGCAACACAATTCGATTAATCTTTTGAAGGGAAGGTGTTCTTGCTCCTGCAAACCTGGAATCCATTGAGCGGGTTGCCACCGTGCAAGTCCTCTCCCCTGCCATTTCGAAATGTAGAACACCATCACTACTTGTGAATACCGTCAATCGAGAGGATTTTCGACGCCTTTCCAAGGAAACACAGAAAGCGAGTGCGTCCTTGGCCGCTCTGGTCGCTCCTGACCAACAATCGCAAAGAGATGGGGGAGGAGACAGTTCGACGTCGATCAGTTCTATCCTCATTTCCGAGGAAAATCGGAATGGTTTTCTTGTCGCAGGTCGAAAATCCAATATGTTTCACAGTAATAGTTGATCGATCTGCACACTTTTCTAGGAGAGAAAGGACCTGTACGACGAACTCTTTCTCAGCAAAGACACACGCACACACACACACGCACACACGGAGAGAGAGAGAGAGAGAGAGGGGAGCACATCCGTGGCCATGATTCTCTTCATGGCAGTCCTCGTCCATGCTCAACTTGAAGAAGGTTCGAATGTTAACATCTTGACATGTGAACGATGCTATTGCTGCTGCCCATACGTCTGCCTGAAATTGCTCGGAAGACAGAAGGTGTTCATTGTAAGTTGCACGTGTCAGTAGTGGTTCCAACAGCGAGGCTAGCCAATGGTCTGCAATATCCTCTTCTGGGGCTCGGATGTGCCAGGTATCGCAGATAATATGAAACCATGCTAATTATTTCTACAGGTTGATGATATGATGGTTAGATATCTCACCATACATCACAACGGGAGAGGCACTAAAAACCTGGTTGTTATTGACTTTGTGTGTGCTGACTTGTACTTGTGTGCGATGTGCACCACCTCCATCCTTTCGTCGAAGTGGTGTCCGTGGAAAGCATGTCTCGAAGGCTCTTCAGTTAGGGTATCGATTGCTGGACACGGCCCAGGCGTTCCGATGGGGCTACACTGAGGATGAGGTCATGACGGTATATTAGAACAAGGAACAAGAGCGAGAAGTAGTAGTAGTAGTAGTAGTAGTCGTCGTCGTCGTTGTTATTCTTCTTCTTGTTGTTGTTGTAGCTCATTGAGCGCCATGCACAACCAATATATCTAAAAAGTGAGCGTACGAACACACAAATGCACAACGGAGGATGGAAAGGGGGTGCTTGGAGGTACAAAAGAGATTTAAGGGAGAAAGAGAACCCCTTGGCGGCGCTCCCACATCTCCAACGAAAGCATATTAGGAATACTGCAGCTTGAAATTTGCGTCGTAATCATCGCAGGTCGGATTGGCTGTGAAGGAATCCAGGGTGCCGCGCTCTAAGATTTGGATACAAACAAAGCTCGATCCGCAGTTTTTAGGGACATCAAACACCAACGAAGCCATTCACATGTCCATGAAAAACCTCCAGGTTCTACCAACTGTTTTCTTCAAGAGTAGGATGATGAAAGGAAAAAGAAATCGTGTTTTCTGCTTTTGCTGCAGCTTGTGCATGTACCATGACCGTTTGCTGTTATGTTGCTTTTATGCGTTCTCTTTTATTTTAGGTGGATTATATTGACTCTATGATAATCCACTTCCCTGTGTGCCACAATTGCCCACAGGTAATATTCGTATCAAATGCAACTCACGAACACTGCACGTATTATTACAGCTTGCTATGCACTCCTGATTAATGTCCCTAACCGTCTCTCTCTCTCTCTCTCTCTCTCCCCCCCCCCCCCTCTATCTCCCTTTTTCTCAGAAGGTTCAGGGCACATGGGAGGTACCTAACGTACACACACACACACACACACACACACACACACACAAAATATGTAGTGAGATAGAGACGGAGAGGGAGGGAGAGAGAGAGAGAGAGAGAGAGAGAGAGAAAATGAACGCTACATGCCAGACAAATCTAAGGGTGCTCTTTGAAAGGACCATCCTCAACATTACCATAATTTATTATGAAATAATCAGGATTCATGGCGTGTTTTGGAAGAATTTTACAGCAAAGGAATCATCAAGGCGATCGGGGTAGTAGTGGAGATAGATCATACCATAAAGAGGGAATAATAAGACCCTCCTCTTCTTCCCAGGGCTGGCACACAGCTCCTCTACATCCATCCTGCGATATATGTCCTTCAGCTTTTCGTCTTCTATCGCAGAGAAAACCATCTGTGTTTTGATGAAAATGATCTCTCAATTTGGATTTTTTTTGTTTATCTTGCGGTTGCTAGCTATAACCACGTTGTGGTGTGGCTTGACGATGCTCACACGTCCGTCCACTCATGCGTCAGGTTTCCAATTTTGACCTTCCACTCCTTCAGAGGCTGTATAAAATGGTAGGTGATTCACATAGTCACCTAGGAAAGAAGTCAGATGGATATATACCGGGCACATCATTCTCTGGTTCAGCGATGATCCTCGTCGCGAATGATGTGGCACTAGAAAGAATTACATCGATCTTTTTTCTTAAAAGCACTAGCGAGTATATCGACCTTTATTTCTCAGGCACTAGCGCCACCACCATACACAATATTTATCACCGAAATCATCATGTCCCAGCATCAACATCCACCATCATCGTCGTCTCCTTCAAACTCAATGAATGCTGTACCCATTACATACATGGATCAAAGTGACATGTGGGATTTGCCGGAAAAGGAAAACACATTAATTGAATTATAGCCCTTGATTGAAGCGCAACATGCATGCTACGTTGTTACTCGCCCTTAGAGCAGGAAAACATTCATTGTGTGTGTGTAATCTCTCAGGCGAGTATAAAGCCCATGATCCTGCAAAACTGGATGGATCCTTTCCATCAGGTTGGATGGGGAACGGGAAGATTAAAAAAGATGTCTCTGATTGGTTTTGTGCTGCTGCCGTCTTAAAAAAAGAATCATGTTATTTTTATCGTCACCGACGACATCGTTGTAAGCGCTCATATGCTGTCGTTCATTGTATTCAAGGATACAGAAATCCGTCGTTGGTGCAAGGAGCACCAACTAATTTATCAGGTCGTCGTTTCCTTCATTTTCGTTTTTTATCTTAATAAGACGACCTGCACACTGCATTCTGCGTGTATTCATCCTTTCCTTGAATGGTTCGGTTTGTGTTGTAGCAGGGAGAGCTGTAGCTGTGGCTAAGATACTAGCAGCTAATATTCCTTTCTTTCTTCTGTGCAGGCATACAGTCAGTTCGGTACCCAATGGCGACATATGGTGAGGGCAGTTAACCCAATTCTATATATAGTTCTTCGTGTTTTCTTTTCCAAATAGTATAATAAAAGAGTCAGCCAAATTTCCACAACGACAGAGAGACGGAATAGATCAGCTACCGGTGCTCACCAACCCAGTTCTTGCCAGAATTGCAGCGAAGCGCGGCGTCTCCGCCTTCCAAAGTAATTCATATGAAGGAGTTATCTATTGACTACATAATCGCATGACACATGTGGCAAATAGTGTTTACTTTCGTATCATTATCGTCACTTTGTTATTCTTCTGATAATGTCTTTGATTTGACTGTTAGTCGTGGTTAGATGGGCCATCGAAGATGGGGTTGGGGTGATACCTGCTTCGACAAAAGCCCACCACCAGCAAGTAAGAGGCGATTAGGCACTCATTTAAGAGCAATAGTGAGAGGGGGCAAAACATCTGAGTTCAGTCTCACACATTTTCTTCTATAAAATAAATCTCAAATCCAAAGGACGATATTGAATATGCGCTTTCCGTTAATCTATCAGTCGAATTTAGACGCTTTATCATTGAGATTGAGTGAAGAAGATATGGCGGAAATCAGAACTCTGAATGGGTATCAAGAGGATTTTTAGTTTGGAGAGGGATACTTATTGTTCTTCTCGTACGGCTGAGATATTGCGCATGTATGCATACAGACAAAAACGTAACCATAATCACTTAAACACAATGCACGTAAAAAGCACGGACAAACGTCTACAGACTTACATATTTATAATATATATTTTATTATTATATACAAATATTCATTATACTTTGCGCTCTCTCTCTCTCTCTCTCTCTCTCTCTCGATGAATAACTAAAAAAATATAGGGTAAGTCTATAGACTCTTGTGTGCATGTGTGTGTGGACAAAATGAACGAGATTGAGATGGCCACGCACACCAGGTTACAACCGGGAAGGGAGAAAGATACGTCACGCATAGAGCTTGCGATCAGGTAATTCAACTTGATTACTTACACACAAGCTTCCCAACCAAACACGCGTGTACTTAATGTACGTGTAATACTTTCCTATCAGCTTCATGTGCATGCAATACTTTCCAATGAGTTTCATGTGCATTACTTTACCAAAAGTACAGCGTAATCTGAAGATCTCTGAAACACATAGAAATAAAAGTGGAGACAAGGCATTGCTATTTTGGGTTGGACCGGAAGAAATCGTGCCGCAAGGGGTAGAATAGCCGCACCAAATTGAATTCAAGGAGTATATCAGGCCAACATTTTCCCATCATAATTCTAGGAGCTGGATGCCTCATCGGTTCAACACATTCACACGTACGCCGGCCACGTCTTCGAGGCAAAGTTAGTCTGATATGATGAGCCCTTTCGGAAGATGCATGCTCCTGCACATGAGCCTTCATCATACCTTTGGCCTCTAATTGTATTTTGTATTTTGTTCCATTCAGATTTGTAGGCAGTAGCCGAACAGTCATGAGATTTCGCGTCTCTCCGGAGCCACAGCATCAAGAGTTTTTGATTGATGAAGTCACGATGGAGGAATCCAGGAAGGATGAACTGTGATGATCGACGATTGCTGGTGGTACATGAAATTGACGAGAAAGTAGAGATTATGATGAAAAGACATGTGGTGAACATCGACAACTCTGGAAGTGATTCAAGTTGCGTTTGCAATGCCGGATGGATATGTGTAGCATTGGCATATCTGCACAGTATCAAAGTGCACAGTGCATTTGGAATGTTCTTTGTGGCGAATAGCGAATTCGTCAGCAATTAGACTAGTAGACGAAGCCATGTTCATTTCAGACGCATCTTTGATTTGTCCAGTTGCGCACATTCGTGAATGTGTGTGGTGTGCACCACACATGTCACTGCTAGACTGGCTGCCATGTCAGGGACTGATCAGACTGATGCACGTCTAGACGTGCTCGTTCTAGCGTTGTTGTGAATCATTGGCAAATTCCAAGCCACACATCGATCAGCGATTGCATTGGCACCGATTTGTGCGAGCCAGCGAGCTAGCACACGTCCACATCTAGACACGTGACATCCATCCACAGTTTCAAAACGATGCAAAACATGCCAGCGTTGCGTTGCACCTGCGCAGGCCTTCCACTTCGGAAGCAAGGATGATGGACACAGTGACACAATGTGCGTGTGATGCACAGTGATGCAACAAGGATTTCTTTCCGTGTTTCATTAGCTGGCATTCATGAGTAGCTAGGCATTGGAAAACTGCTTTCAATGCTGTGGCTGGCGGGCAACACAGTGGGATTGTTCCAGATTTTGACATTTTTGCAGGGACACGGGCTCGCCATTCCCCAAACAGCATCGTTTTGCCAGCGCAATGCTTCTGGCCTTGTTTGCCTTCGTGCTTCCTCCTCAAGATGCAAAATTCAAGATTCGTGTTCGTTTTGGCATTCCAACAATGTGAGGCGTGCACAAGCGTGCTGCAGCTGACAATTTGGGCACGCCTCAAGAAAGAAAGAAAGAAAGAAAGTGATTTCGTTGGAGCGGTTGAATCATGGGCAGAGCTTCCTTAAGAACTTCGAAACCAGGATGGCTAACTGCAAATTGTGCTTGTCGCAGGAAGAAAATCGCAATTTTTTTACATATTAACCGTTTTTCTCGGTATTACCGGTAAAGCCGGGAATGGGAATTTGAATTCAAACAGGCCCCCCTCCAGACTACCAAAATAAACCGAATGATTAGTCTGAGAAGGGGTGAAGGATAGATGCTCACGGCTGAGATAGCATCGATCATCCTGATGTTGGGGGCCTATTCTGGAAATGGGCAGGAGCACGAATTTGGAGCAGTGGTACATGTTTTGTAGTTCTAGTAAATTGGTTCCGTGATTGGGCTAATGTTTTTCCTTGCTCTCCAGCCCCCGGCCCCGCTGATTTGGAAAACTGATAAGCTTCCCATAAAACACGTGAAGAAAATTCCTTACGAAGGTAGAGCTTTGGTATAATGATATGTTGCAGTTTTATTCTGGTTTGAGTTGCATATTGAGACGTTCTTAAATTGCCAGGGCTTCCTGAGCAATCGGCGCTTGCTAGAAAAATCCTCATGGTTAGAGGCAGAATTGGAGGATTCCATGATGGACTATTGTAATTCTTATACGCATTATATCAGCAAGATTAGAAAGAAATTTCACTTTTTGTGTGTGCGTCGTGCACAGGTACCCATTCGGGCGAGTAAATTTTAGTCCTTTCAGCACGGTCCCAGGTTATCGTCAGCATGAGTGTTGCAACAAAAGACTCATTAAACAGAATTGAGAAAATTTCGTCTTTATACGCAGGATCTCGACTTGCGATTCATGACGAGCCTTATGCCAATAAGCTCACAGGAGTTACAAGAAAGAGAGCGACAAGGAAACCCATAATTGAAAACGGTCCGTGGTCACACAATGTGCTACTAAGTTTTTAACTTTTATGCCTCACATAAAACGATACATACTTAGGAGTCAATGGTCAAAATTTGACGGCACCAACGCAAGCTGGCCTCCCACCCAATTTCATGCCTCCTACCTATTTCCCACGTAAGACTCATTCGATAACAGCTCAATTTTCCCCACACGAAGACTATTTTATACCCCCCATTGTGACAGGGAAGCTTGAAATATAATGATTTCTGTCTATAATCGAAGTTGGGGAGAGAATGATATTCAGATACCTTATTATGTGATCAGTTCCAAAAGAACTTGCGGCAAATATAAGCGACAAACCTCATACCCCCGAGCCAAAAGAGCTCACGAAGGAAGAAGAAAAAGACCTTGCAACGTATGCTAATCTTACCGGTAAGGCTCGATCAGCGAGGGAAGCACTGAGTACTCCTCAGGATAACGACGTATATTCAGGGATAATTTATCCCGAATACGTTAACATCACAGCCCCGCCCACCTCAGGCGGTATGTTCGGCTGATGAACTTGCGTTAAAACATGTACCAAATTGTGTCTCTGTAACAAATTTAGAGGATATCGTCAATCGCGTTAGGAAGAAGCACGTGCTGTCGTGTTAATATAATCAATCCATGTGTATTTGCTTACATTTAATGGTCTTTCGACCGAGCTGGATCACGAATCGGGATCTTCATTCATCAATCATGTCGTCAGCGTGTGTATGCCAATCATTTTCAACCCCGGAGCGCGATCATCATGATATGACATGTCATGAGAACTCTAGAACTGTCTAGCTCTCTGCGTAAGAGACAAAGAGGAAGCCACATGCGTGCGTGCCCTCAGTGACATGAAGTAGACCACTTTGGAATAAATTAAGGTGCAAACATTCAGACGCGTTAACATAGCACGCTTGCCTCCGCCTGGCCTGCAGCAGGCACATGCGTCGCGAACTGAGCCTAGTACAGCATGTAACACTACTAGAACAAGGTAGCTACTGTGGGCTGAGTTGTAACTGTTGCAGTGCTAGCATCGACGTGATGTAGCAGCAGTCAATCAATGAGTTGTACTTGTTATCAATCGCCAAGCACACTGCATATCGCCTACTATTGCGCTTCTGTGTTCAACTATCCCCAGCCTCGCCGCATGAAAGCGCTTTCATGCATGCACTATAAATGTGCGTGGAACAATGCAATATCGACACGTTATGCATATGAGTTCGCGTTAAAGATAACAATCTCTGCTATGTTACCGTATAGATGCTAGCATGGTATCTTGTAGTATCCCGAGTAGATGATCGCGGATGAAAATGTGATAAACGTTGGCTATAGCACCTTTTTGGCAATGTAGGAATTCAGCATGGCATGCTATAGCCCAGCAGCACATGCACAACCATCACTATCCCTCTCATATATATATGCAATGGTCGAATTGTCCATGGAAAAGGACGACGATGTTCCCGATGATACATATTCTTCTTGTTCTTGATCGTTGAAGCAATAAGGAACCGGATCACTATCAATGGCGACTCCTGTGCCGCTCTTTACTCCTTCGCACACAAAGTATTGGCTTAAGCCACCTCGCTTTTCGAACCACTTGGACATGGTACCCGAGTACTTCGGGTCAACGACTTTCACACCCTCAAATCGAATATTCTCGATGGAGCTGAGTGCAAAAAAGAGTCAACTCAAAGGTCACGTCACAACAGCATTAAAAAAATATAAATTCTCCCATCATCAATTACTCTTTCGAGCCTTTGATCATGCCAGCGGGGTAGGAAGGACGAACGATGGTGATATTCTTCAACAAGATATCTCTGTAGTATTGACGATCGACAACGCCGCATCCACAGAAGTCGAGAAGCTTGTTTTCGTACTGAGGCCAGCATAAGCTGCAGGGATGTCCCTGCCAGAACTGAACGGAGTCAGATTGCTGTGCCGGTCCAATCCAAATGGGCCATCTGTGTGACAAATTGGAGGAAGAACAAGAAGAGGAAAGATACTGAGTCTTCACAAAAGTGAGAATGATTAAAGGTGATATCGTCCCAACTCTCAACTGGTTGATATAATAGAGTCATTTTTCTTCCAAGGGAGAACTCGGGGCGAAATTTGTTGATTACTGTTCTGGCTCCTCCATGTAGATATTCTCGTAAGTGATATTCTCAATTAATCCGATGAGGTCGGGGCTAGACTTCGGACGGAATTTCATGTAGATACCCTACAAATGTGGTTGTTTAAAATGAACGTTTTGTTGCTGGTTTTAGTACCAGAGACGCTCATCAGCTACCTTCACAGTGCGGTGCATGTTGATATCGCGGAATGTGATATTCCGTACATGCGCGTTGCATATGGACCCGATCGAAATCCCGAGGCCACTGGCATTGATCCTCTCAAAAACCATGTTTTCCGTCGTCCAGTGCTTCCCGTCATCTTTCACAGCAATGCAATCGTCTGTGATAGGATCAGTATTAGCAATGGAGTCGAGGATGTTCAGAATCGCCGAGCGTCCAAAACTAGGACAATATTTAAAACCTTGGTTCCAAATGTTGCAATCATGGATGTAAACATCTTTGCCAGCGACGTCGAAACCGTCCGTGTTGAATGCTGTGATATCCCCCTTCTTTGGGAATGGAAACAGCTTGTGGTTATCGTCATCGTTTATGCGAGCACTGATATCAGTGTAGCGCACCTATTTGATAGAAGATATAAGGATTTGTACGATCTTTCCGTTATTACTATCGTAAGTAAGCGATTTTACCTCAAGAGAACTGATATTATGGGCCCAGAACGTCCAGTAGGCCGAATCCTTCAAGATAAGATTTTCTACAAGAATATTTGTAGAGTTGTAAATCTCAAAAAGCCTGGGCCTGTTCTCCCCGTACTCAGCATATCGGATCAATCCCCACCAAGCTTTTCCCTGACCGTCGAGTAGACCTTTTCCGCTCGATGTGAAAGTGATGTTCCTGCATTTCTCGAAGTAAAGGGCTGGAACACGTTTATCCCCATTTTTTGGCCATCTTCCGGTGTCATCAGAAAATTTTAGAGTTCCATTAAAACGAATAACAACATCGTTGAGTCCAACCCCAGATACTCCGCCCGCTAAGCAGTAAGTTTCGTTAGGGAAGCTTAACTCGTCTCCGGGCCCCAGCTTATTCAGCATTGCATTAAAAGTGTTCGTATTTTCCTCAACAACGTCATGCGAGCAGTCATTTGGCTTTCCAACGAAGGTCAAAGCCTGAGAGGTGAGGGCTAGAAGCGATAACGCAGGAAACCTCATGCGTGTTGACAACCGAAGCAAAGAGGAAAGGGGAGCGGCAGAAACAAGAGGAGCGGCGGAAACACGAAGGGGGGTTCAGATGTGTTGGAGGAGGAAGAAGAATCCCGGGACCTCCCGCTACAACCGGATGTAATATCGATTGACAAAAATCCACACTACTTTTACTTTGCGACAATCTAATATTATGTCGCAGATTATGCTCGGGGTGGAGGTGAGACAGGAGAGTCACTGGGAAATATTCTTCTACGACAAGCCGTTCCAAGCTTTTTACGGATACGAATACCAGTATACAGCTGGACCTCATCCAGTGTGAGCATTGTTCTCGTATCTGGATGTCGTGGCGAGAGAGGAAGGCGCAATGGGAGGACCAAGAACTCAAGCGGCGGAGAGACATGTACTTCGAGGTGTGTGGCCAAGGAATCCTAGATGGTGAGACATTTCAAAAATTATTCCTCACTTTTTAAAAAACGATAAAAGATTATGCGTATCAGAATGGCATGTGTCGACTGATGAGGATGTTGCCGAAGAGTACTTTGCAGAAGAGCCCCCTCCGGTCTGTGTCACTAATGATTATTGTATGCATTTAATTTTTGACAATATTTGAGAAAATGGACATTCCACAGCCGACTGAGCACCCCCGAGATGTATGGCGACGAGAGCGCATGGATCTGGAACATTTTCTGGGATATAAAGCCCAAACACACGTATACTGGTGTGAGACGGAAGTTGAAGGCCGTATATGTATATTATATAAGCTTCGGACTCTCAAGATCTTAAATTCTAAGGATGAATTCCTATTTGGAACGATTATGGAGAAAACTCATCCCAATTTCGCAAATTGGAGGGACTTCTGTGGTTGTCCTGAATGCAGCGCGAGGAAATCAGCAGCAATAATGAATTGTAGAGATACTTTGTTGAATACGGAGCATTTAATATCTTACATTATGTTTCCGGCCGAACGAGAAAAACAGTTTGTGCAGTACATTTCCTTTGGCGAGAATTCATTCAACGGAGAGGTAAACCTCGCCGAGGAAGGTAAAATAGTGAGGGGCAGGGATACTGAGCTGAGCCAAGGGCACAAAGTATTTGAAATCCATAAAGTGCTCGTAAAATTTCTTTCAGAGGTTGGGCTTTCCCTCGCATCTCCTCGGGAAATCTCTCTGCTGAATTATCTAGGTGGTTTTCCAGCTAGCAATGACTACAAGTCAGTTATGGCAGAACTGGTCCGTCGCGAAAAACAAGAGGGCGAAATTGTTAAGGGACAAGCATTCGATGGGAAGTCACATGTGAAGAAAAATGATGGAGCTCTTCTACGCAAAGATGATTCCACCATGAGAGCTCTGTCGATAACGCTATCCCCTTGGATACAAGCAAGTTTGAAGCATCGATCTTCCATTGACATTGTAATGCAACGAATGGCGAAGTATCTAAAAGTAACGAAGATCGTTGCGTCTCTCAGACGCATTGTGGTTGAGTATTACGCAGATTTTGGAACTCTTGCTTTACTAAAAGAAGCAAATCACCGTCGAAAAGGATCCAAGAGTAGATCGCGATCGCGATCGAAGGGGAAGAGAGGTTCTCGCAAACCGAATCATAGCAAGAGGAATGCATTCGGAGATGAAAATGAATGAAAGATGCGAAAGTAGAAATCGCAGAAAATGATGCTGTTTCAAAGTTTCATGTGTGCATCATGGTCTCAGCTTGTCAAATCCGCCTGCAGCTACGCTCTAGCGCTTGCTATTCATGCTTGCATCCACATATAGCTGCATGTGCAAGGTGAGCGCATGATGTGTCTCACACCAAGTGCTCAACGTCACGTGTAGCAGATCATCGAGCAACATGCATGCATTACATGTTTCCGATCTCTAGATCTGCCACCATGCGGTGCAATGGTCGATGCGCTCCAGTGTTGTTGACGACGCTCTCAAGTGCTCGCAATGCCGTGCCGCAGCCGTTGGCAACTGAACTGCCGCTTGAGTGCACCCGACCAACCGGCATGTTGACATGACTGTGCCGGTGATCCCGGGGTGCAGCACAAACACAACATGCGCACGCGCTTTTGCACACGTGCCTGCCTCGCAATTGTATGAAAAGTCATCAAACGCTCAACACGACTGTGGTTGCTTGCTCACTCACAACCCGCATGCACCCATGCAAGCCACACTAGCACACCTTCAAACATCCAGCTACCAGCAAATCTGTCCGCGAGCAGTCGTGCAACTAGCTAGCGTGGACATGCTAGCAATGCGCCTCGATGCACCGCATGCACACGTGCATGCATGGATGTCACGTTGAGCAATGTTGCGCATGTCCAGAATGTCCAGATCTGGAGATGTGCGCAGCAACACGTCGCGCGCATGCAATGCCTAGCTGGATGTGTTGCACAACAAGGTGTGTTTGTGCACTCACGCACAGTTGAACAACTTCAGAGGACAAACTGAACGTGCACGCTGTCGTGACAGGTCGACGCTTTTCAAGAGCTTGGCATTTTTGACATGGAAGCCCGACAGCTGTGCGGAGGCGCATGCGGCGTTTTCTAGTTTTGCCATGCGATGTGCAAACCTAGTGATGCATGACAAACGTAATGATTGACGCATTTCGAATAGGCGACACCTGGAGGGAAGTGAAGAGTCGGCGCGCGCGTCACTGTTTGCTCCAAAACCACGTCCAAGGTCCAGCGTGGCTTGACAAGCCAGCAACAAATGCTGCAAAGTCGTGTCTTGACAAGCATTGCACAAGAGGCACGCATTCTAAAGCGAAAAATTTGGCCTCCAATTGTTGGCCCCAGCACAGCTCGATCAAGAATCGAGAGGCAAAAGAGAGGAGGAGGAGGAGGAGGAGGAGGAGGAGGAGGAGCGCCGACACATTAGTGCCGGTATTTAAAGGGTAATAACGGGTAACAACGGGAATCACACCCCCTTCCGATGGAC
>ADNK01000013.1:40000-50487 GCA_000320545.1 Bigelowiella natans CCMP2755
CATCTTGGAAAGGTAATCATCCACAAAGATTTTGCCAAAGTGGATCCAAGAAAGAAACACTTCCGCGGCGTGTTCGTTGGATACCGGAGAAGCAAAGCGAGGCAATACCCCCAGTTTGCTTTGCTTCAAATTGACGGCTGTACAAATAAGGAAGATGCGCGCTATTTCTTGGGGAAAAAGGTATGGACGTTCGCGTGATCTGTTAATTTTGAAGCATGCCTGAAACAACTCCTGGTTTAGCGCTCGATGATTTGTCTGGATTCTAATCATCCTGGAATTATATCTTTGTTCAGTGTGCATACATCTATAAAGCTAAAACTAAAAAGAAAGGAAGCTTATATCGGTGAGCACGCAGAGATTGGAATTATATATCAAACATTTTCTTTCAAAATATATTGTTTCCGAACATTGCTCCGAATTCTCAAATCCTCCTCCGTTTTGGCGGATTTTTATAATGCAATGGTCAGATGCATGTGGGGTAAAGTTGTAAAGACTCATGGAAATGGAGGCACAGTGCGAGCTACGTTCAAAAAGAATCTTCCCACCTCGGCTTTATACAAGACAGTGAGGGTATTGTTCAGATGAAAGTTTATTCAAATGAAAGTAGAGAGAATGCTGTTGAAAACATAACTGAGAAAATGATTCAAATTTCATAAAAGGTTATGAGGTATCCAGATAAGGAGAATGACGTGTCGAAAAATCCATACAACGTCGAAGACTACAATTCTACACATTTTACAGTGAGACATAGCAATGATCATCAGCCACCGAAGAGATGGTTTTGGCCAGAATTGTGGCTTCCGTTTATGAGTAATGATGGGACCGAAAAATTCCAACTTCCGTTCAAGTTCAAGTTAGGGAAATAATATGCGATACCATGCCACTGACTGATCTTTTGCCACCATCATCAAGATGCATTTCTTGTGTTCCTAAGTACGTATCGCAAGATGTCACTGCTGTCATGCGTATTGACAGATTGAATCGCCACGTTGCTTCCATGTTCACAATGAATTTAAACGCTTCGATGCAGCACAATAGCTACGAGCAACAGATGTGAAAACCTCTAGGAACGGCACCGCGCTAGGATTTGCAATGTACCAAATCATTTGATGTGTATGCTTAATCGCAGAAACTAACAAAAACGTAAGGCAACATTAGCGCTGCAGACGCCGCATTACATAGCTGTATTGGGATGACTACTGAAATTTTTATTTAATTTATTACATCCGTCTAGCCGTCTCAAATGTCATGTGCGCGACGGCAATCGTTGATGCTGTACACTGTCCATGGCTAATGTACCATGTCTGCGCGTGTGTGCAGTGTGCAGTGCATGAATACGATGTACACGCAATGGATGTGCGTGCACTGTATATAGGATGTGCACTGTGTCATGCACATGCAGGATGTTGTCGTATGGTGATATATGATAGCAAGTTGGACATAGCAAAGCAGTGGCATCGCACAAATAGCCAATACATCGGTATTTTCTAGTAACACATAGTTCTTTTTATATCATTATTGTTGTATTGGGCTTCCTAGCTTCTCTGCGACAAATATCAAAACCCAGAATCCACTCTACGAGTTTTGATCGAATGCTATGATTTCCAACTTCTTATAAGTTCCCGTGACCTAAGATCAGCCTGGCGGACAGGCTCTGGGATACGAGTAATGGAACAGCGAGTAACCTGATAAGTGGTAATCAAATGAGGGAAAATCGAGTATGGGTTAAGATTAGATCAATCAAGATTGCCAATTTGCTCTATTGCTGTAAACCAAAGCACATACCACTTGTCGAGCAGTTTCCAGACTCACTCCGTGTCCAATGCTGCGGTTGACACAGGTGAAACGACTGCATCAATGGATAACTTCCAGACGCGACGCCATTCTCCTCTCTCCCTCTCTCCTTATCCCCCTTTCTTCAGTTTAAAGTATCTGTGCCAGCATACAGCTATTTCCCTAAGTTTCTTCTTTTCTTTCATATTTGCGGTATCCTTCATTCTTACCTGACGTATATCGGCTTGGTTGACTTTTCCGTTGTCTGCAGCGCAATTCCTATGCAACCGTGCACAATAACATCAGCGTTGCGTCAAGCTTTGTGCGCACAAAATCTGCTGCAAAAAAACCATGGATGGTCGACGATTTTCCTCTGAGGACAGTGAAGCATCGTTTCCCCTCCTTCACCTGCAATGTTTTGACTGAATCCCAAGAATATGTGATCTAAAGGGAAAAGTACCTCTCTCTTAAAATCTCGTTCGACTTCGTGACGCATCAAGCTGCAATGATATAGTGTTCATCATCATCATCATCTATAAGTGTGTGTTTTCTCTCTAGTTGTGCTCCACTAGTGGAAGTGTTGCTATGAGAAAAACACAATCGTTTGTCCGTTCTGCAACAGAGGTATCGGGCTGGCTTTAAGGTCTACCCATCGATGGAGTGCAGATTCTTTCCGATCCCTATCGTCGGGGATCCTATTATATTCAATAATACAGTATCAATCTTACCCTCACACACAAAAATAATGCCTTAATCATTCATATTTGTAAATCATATTCGGCTCCGCACCAGTTATCACGCCTAAGTGTGATGCAAGGCCAAAGCCGCGGGGATGAAGAACACCTACCACCAGTGTGTGACTCTTAGTTCCAAGTATTTTAATTCGAGGCGTTGATGATGGTGATGATGATGATGAGATACAATCGACAATTTTGTTCACAACCATTTCCGTCTACTAGGGTGACTTGGGGGTAGAGTTCAGGATTCTCCCTCTGATGATGGGAAGAAATAAACCGTCACGACTACATGATGGACAACTTCCAGCTCGCAAGAAGTAAGTAAGTAAAGACCCGAAGTTTTCCCAGAAGATTCGCCAGAACGTCTACCTCTCGAAATGCGAGAAATCCTGTTTGAAAACAGTTGCATCTCTTCACGGAATTGTGCTGAACGCCATGAAGCTGCTGCGATGCTACTACCCGCGATATATGGATTGATCATTCGGACTTTCTGGAAATCCGTGTAGACCACCTGTTCAGTTTTGTGGACTGAGTTTTATGGTGAGTGCATGCAGTGAGATTCACCATTGGCAACCTTGAGCGTTCGAAAATCCAGAACAACAAGGGATGCAAGAGCCTGATCAGCGGTGGATTCTCATCATCACGCATGTAAAGTAGGTCGTCGTCGTCATAACTAACAGGTGATGAGTGACAGCGGTGGAATACTTACTTCGTCTGAACCTTTGAGAAAAGATATATCGACTCCTCCAACTCGTAGAAGAGGCTCGCAAGGCGTATCTTCTTTACATTTCGCATCGCTCCCTTGATCCGTTTCCTTTATCTTTTCTCCCTCAAAGATCCAACGAGTGATGTCAGTTTTGACAAGCTTTTGTTTCAACTTCTCTTGCTCCCTGAGTCCATTGTTTTTCATGTTACATGAGTCTTTGCGAAATGTTGCAAATGTCTAAACCTTTCCCAAAGATCTCTGTAGTAGCTGAGCCTTCGCAACTCGCCCAGGCTCTGCAAAACCAGTTAGCTCAAGCCTCTCTAGCTTCTTAAGAGATCTTCATCGCTAAATACTACCTTCTGCCTTTTCAGAAAAAGGAAACCGCCTACGATCACGCATCCGGTGGCCAAGGCAGACAGAATTCCAGCGCGAAGCGCGGGCGTGTCTCCCCCCATCGCGAGTTCGACCGGGTGCACCAATGAGTTACGAGGAGATAATTAAAGGCAAAACGTAGGCTGTTTGTACAGCTGCGACATCTATTTATTGACCAAAAATCGAGTTCATGTGCCAGCACTTGGTAAAAAATTTAAGGTTAGGAAATCCGAGAAATGTTTCAGTTCGAAGAAGCATTTCACTCAGGAACTGGCTCTCCTTTTAGTGAGTGGAGAAGAAAAATAAAGTGAATATTTTAGTAGTTTTGCGGTTTGAATTTGTCCTTTTTTCCCATCCCAATTCCTACGACGACAGAGCAAGAACAAGAACTAGAAGAAGAGGAGGGATCCGCCCTCAAGATCTGCTTCATCATGCTTTAGGAAGCCTCTCAAGCGTACAGCTAAAAAAATGGTCGGGCACATAATTTTTTTAGCACTGGGCCTGATTTTCTCCGTCATTTCCGTTCGAAAGCAACGTCGTAAATGCACTTCCCCTGAGCACCGCTCAAAAGATACCACTACTTTGTTTGTTGTTTGATGTGATGGAACAGTCATCCGAAATAAGGGTTGGGAAGTCGTACCGCCTGGGGAAAAAGATCAACTCCGGCTCGTTCGGGGAAATTTATCGTGGCCTTAACGTAGTGAACCGCCAATCGGTGGCAATAAAACTGGAGAGTCGCAAGGCCTCCTTCCCGCAGTTGGTGTTTGAAAGCAAGGTTTACAAAATCCTCAAGGGGGGGCTGGGCATCCCCAAAGTATTCTGGTCTGGGAAGGAAGGAGACTTCAATGTCCTTGTCATGGAACTTATGGGGCCCTCCCTCGAGGGCTTATTCGAATACTGCGACAGAAGGTGCGAGAATGAATATTCGATGCCCCTTTCATGCCTCTCTTCTACTTCCGTTCACATTGCCGAAAGGGAGAGGTGAATCCAATATTCATTGGGATCAATGCTACACCTGAAAATCCCAGGTTCTCACTGAAAACGACGTTAATGCTCGCTGACCAAATGATCACACGGATAGAGTACATGCACTCCTGCAACATGATCCACAGGGACATCAAACCCGACAATTTTGTCATCGGAAATGGGCGGAAATCCTCCCTTATACACGTCATTGACTTCGGGTTCTCGACGAATTTCACTGACACATAGACGCTTATCGACAGAATGTGTACCCTTCCTCCTCTCTCTCCCCCGCTATGTATCACCGTTTGCCCTTCACCTTTTCACCATCCACCTTTAGTAGTCTCGTGCAAAATATCAATCTCTTGCTTTATGATATCTTTTCTTTGCATTATTCTCCTAGATTGGCAATGAAGTATCGGCACCACAAGACACATCAGCACATTGAATACAGCAGTGACAAAAATCTTACAGGAACTGCTCGCTATGCCAGGTGGTGTTTAACGTACACAGACGACAACCCTCTCTTTCTATCAAGGAGAGACAGACAGAGAGAGAGAGAGAGAGAGAGATGTTTAATACTAAAATATATATTGCTCGTATTACAAAAGTCTGCTTTAAACTCTCGTCTTATATATATATATATATATATATATATATATATACATATACACACATATGTATATATGCACATATGTGTTTGTGTGTGTGTGTGTGTGTTGCTCGGTGAATCTTCCCACCACAGCATCAACGCGCACGTGGGTGTCCAACAGAGCCGCAGGGACGATATGGAGAGCCTTGGTTACATATTCATCTACTTCATGAAGGGCGCTCTCCCCTGGCAAGGGCTAACCGCCAATGTGAAGGAGGATAAGTACAAACTCATCGGAAAGAAGAAGGTGAATCATCGGCACCAGCAAGGAGGGAGGAGGAGAAAGGAGACGGGGGAGAAGAATGAGAGAGAGAGAGAGAGAGAGAGAGAGAGAGAGTTGTTAGTTCTAATTTGAGCATATTCCCTTCTCATTTAACATCATACGAAAAATGCTAAAAGTGATACTACTGGCAAAATGTTAAAACAAACAGGAGAACATCTCGGTGGAGGAACTCTGTAAAGACCTTCCTCCCGCTTTTGGAAAGTACCTCAACTATTGTCGTCAGCTGGGGTTCAAAGCGCAGCCAGACTATGCGTATCTAAAACGGCTATTTCGCGACCTGTTCTTGGAAGAAAGTCAGTAAGAAAATAGAGGGCGGCCACACTTACCATGATTTACATAAATTTATGTGGCCGCAAAAGTGATGTAATATGATAATCAATACGACTCAGAATGCCTTTCTTTTGCAAAATTATCTTACCACGACCACTACCGACAGACATGACGATGGATCTCAAATTCGACTGGTTCAAAAAGAGCAGCAGTGATAGCGGCAGCAGGAAGACGAGGACTTCCACCTCATCCCCTCCTGAAAAGAAGAAGCGAGGGGGCGGTGACACGAGTGGTGGTGCCAGCGCCAGCAGGAACGTATCAGCAGTAGCAACAACGGCCACAAAGGAGCAGCGCGTGAGTCCTCAGCTGCAGCGTTCAAGAACACAGCAGAAACAGAAACACCAACAGCCACCGCGCCAGCAGCGATCTATAATTAAGAAGGCCAGCACTTTCAGCGCGGGCTTTAGTAGTAAATGCACATTGGGGTCCAAAAGATTTGGTAGCGGTAGCGGCGGTAGCGGCAGTAGCAGCAATGACCCAACGAACAAGGTCAGCACAGCAACCCGGAGGCAAGTAGGATCCGGAATGCTGAGGCAGCACAATCAAGCGAGTAGCGAATCTACGACCAAAATGCTGCCAAGAAGACGCCTGCTTTTGAAGAAACATAGCAACAGCTCTACGTTATTGCAGAGGAATGGATCGAAGGTAGTTGTGCAGGATTTGAAGATGGCACACAAGCAAAGGCCCGTGTAGCTTTGTGAGAATCCAGGAGCATTATGTTTGCTCTAGACCTGCGCTTTACATGATAGTAGGAGCTATGGTTATGCGATAGCAAAGTATTCACGTATTCTTCGGCTGTGTCAAAATATGACATGGCGCTTAAGCATAGTAGTACCAACATACCGAATAATTCAATTAACACCAATAAATAGGCTTAATACGGCGCTGCTAGACATGCAAAAAAAACATAAATGATGCGTAAAATCGGCGGCAGGCTAGACGATTGTCGACTGTTTTAATTACTACCGCAGCTAATGCTGCATGCAGCTGCAATAAATTGCCAGATGGAACTTCTAGAAATTTATAGTGCTCTCGACAGGCACAGGGAATATCAGTCATAATCGATTGCTCAGCTGTTCATGGCGGCGCATGGATGTATGTATTATACGTACGTACAAATACGTGTTTGCAAACGTAGATTGCCCTTCGGCTACACTAGGACTAGTGCAAGGAGCGAGCCCTAACTCATGTATGCGGTATCACCACATCTACTTAGTCAGATGTTGGTTGCATAGCCTTTTCATATTTTTGCGTGTGTCGCCGTAGTATCTTCTGTAGCTTCTTTCGAGCACTCTTGGAGAGAGGTTCCCCGTCCGCATCGTGCGTTGGTATCCCGTTGGAGTCGAATTTGGAGTATAATTCTGGATCTTTATGTCGGAAAAACTGATCCGGTGGAATCTTAGATTCTTCCATCTTTTTTGCGAGTTGTGCCTCTCTTTCATTTTTCTGCAGTTCCTCAGCATCCCTAAGTTTTTGTTCCTGCTTTTGCTGATGTAATGGCCAGTCCGAGATCTTATAGCTTCCATCAGGTAAATCACTGAGTTTTTTGCCCAATTCTGGGAGGATGCGGTCACGAGCCTCATCGCTCCACTCCAAAACAACCTGGGCTTGGTCCGATGTCAGCTCTTTCTCAGCCTTCACGGCTACACGTACGCTGGCGCGGCAGTCAGCTATGGCTTTAGGCAAAGATCTACTGTCATCTTTTATGTCGCTACTACCCCCAATTCCGCGCAAGTTATCCTGTCGCAGTGACCATAACGATGTCGTCTCCCGAAACTCTCTCACTCCGAGCATGCTTAACATTCGTGCAATATATTCCCAGACGGTGTGGGTCGTATCTACTGCGTGATTATAATTACTGCTGTCTCCTCCTCTGATGTTTTCAGCTGCGTTGATGTATTTCTGCGTATCCGAGGCGAGTTGAAGCAAGCATCTAAGCGCAGAAGGCGTGTCGAAATTGTTGGAGAGGCTGTTTCGGAGCTCCCTCTTTCTAGTGGAAAGGTCTCGATGTAGACCTGCAGACAGACTTAGCAGCAGAGAATCACTCAAACCTTTTCCCTCTCCTCCTCCTCCTCCTCCTCCTTCTCCTCCTTGGTCTGTGTCTCTTTGCTCTATATGTTGCTGTTGACATGTAACGTAGGCAATCTTGTCGCGAAGCTCTCTAAACTTAGCCAGAACTGATCGCGCTCCCACTAGGCCCCGTGTGGAGAAGTCAAGCCCGGAGTCGTAGTGGTGCTGAAGGCAGTATATCCGCAATTCGTCCGGTGAATAATCATGGAGAAAGTCTCGAATAGTGATGAAATTCTTCAGCGACTTTGACATCTTCAGGCCCTCGATGTTCAGGTGACCAGTGTGCATCCATGCAAGGGCCCAGCTTCGATTGCTCTCGATTTCTCCTCCTTGTGAAATTTTCCTTGATGTCCCCCCTCTGTCATCAGTTTCTGTACACTGAAAGGCTAAGCATTGAGCAATCTCATTGTTGTGGTGGGGAAATTGAAGGTCGATCCCCCCTGTATGCAACGAGAGCGTAGGACCGAAGAGATGCTGTGTCATTGCTGAGCACTCGATGTGCCAGCCTGGTCTACCCCTCCCCCATGGTGACTCCCACGTGTATTCATCGTGATCGGTTCCCATTTTATGGGCCTTCCATAGAGCAAAGTCCCTGTGGTGTGATTTCTTCACAGCAGCAGTTTTGCCGTCGTTAGCAGTGGCATCCCCATCGGTATTGCTGCTGCCGTTATTGGATTGCCCATCACCACCCCATGAGGCGGCATTTTCCAGTTCTCGGAAAAGGCTATATTTGTATCGGCGCTCGAATGCACGGACGTCGAAGTACACATCACCTTCAACCTCGTAGCCGTACCCATTCGCAACTATCTTTTCGATAAATGCGACAATTTGAGGCATATGCTCCGTTACGCGCAGCCTTGACATTGGAGCACGGACATTCAGCGTCCGCATGTCTTCGAAGAACTTGGCCTCGAACTCGCGAGCGAGGGCAAGAGGAGAGCGATTGAGTTCCTTCGCTCGCTTGATAATCTTATCGTCAACGTCCGTCACCCCCATCGCATAATCAACGTCGATGTTAAAGTAATCTACGAGGATCCTGTGCACGATATCAAAGGTAACGTACGTACGCGCATGACCAAGGTGTGCATCGTCGTAAACCGTCGGCCCGCAGGCGTACCAGCTAACTACGCCATTCTCCTGAGCCTCAAGCTCCTGCTTTTTTTTGGTCAAAGAATTTATCAAGAATACCCCCGTGCTTCTTCTCGAAGCAGAATCTGAAGGCAACTTTCCAGTGGAAAAATTATTTGATGGACGATGGATTAGAGTGGACGAAAGAGCGTTGGTGGCGCCTTGAGAATTCCCATGGCGTAATAAACTACGGCAGCATGCGCGAAATCCCGCGAAAGTGCGTTGGTGATTTTTGGCACGGAACAGAAGCATCGAGGGCGATGAATCTTCTTCAATGCCTTTAACCTTAGAATTCTGGCCCTCTAGTGACAAAAAAAGATACGTGTACAACAAAAGTAGCGCACAATAAACTAAGAGCTTCTTCCGCGTCCGCTTGACCTTCAACTTCTGCACGGTGACGAAGCTGGACGGACCGATCGTGCGTGTCCTATTCGTTCGTGGGAATCCTCGTGTTTATGGACACGAATACGATAAAAACGCTTCGTCTTTACTCAGTACAAGGCAACATTAGCAGGTCACGTTAGCTCCCCTCCCCTCGCAGCAGGCATTGTCTCAGATTTGGTTGTAATGCACGTGATGCGACTTTGTTATTGGCATTGTCTTTCTAATGGAAATAAGGGCATTCTTGGACTATCTGCTGCTCCCTTCTCTTCCCCGTATATTCTTGACGTCTCGAATATAGCGTTGTCGCATATGTGAAATCAATGTCATTTTCTTCATTTATTATCTTTTGTTGGCTCTCCTAGCCCCTCAGCCGAGGCCTGCAGCTTCTACTGCCACAGACGGACTGGTAAGGAAAAGATGTCGTTCATGACAAGCCCGCGTGGTTGTGTTGTAGCCTAGCTTAAACATGAGCAGGATGCCCGAGAACAAGGAGAAGAGACTGCCACCGCGCTCAGACGGTCTCAAGCTCATCCGGGTGCTGTGTGCCGTTCATGGATTCTTACTTGCTCTTTGTAGTCTTTCACCTGAAAATCATTTTTTACAACAGGCAACATTACGGCGATGGCTTGGATCGATGCTCGGCAACGCGACGAAATTACTATATTATAACCCGACCGTGGATACTTTCATTAGGTACGAGCTTGCATAATTTGTTGGAGTAGCTATTTCGTTATTGATCAGCTTGTTCCCTATATATATAGATATATATATATATATATATATATATATATATATATATATATATATATATATATATATATATATATATATATATATATATATATATAATGTTATAACTCACGTATATATATAATATATATAGAGAGAGAGAGAGAGAGAGCGCGCTATATATATATATATATAGAGAGTATGTGCGCGTGCATATATATATATATGTGTGCGTGTGCGTGTGCGCGTGCGCGCTCGCGAGGGCGCGTTGTTAGTTGATTGCTGATAGATGAGTAAATCTAGAGAGAGAGAGAGAGAGTGTGTGTGTGTGTGTGTGTGCGCGTGTGTGTGAGAGAGAGA
>ADNK01000012.1:0-10000 GCA_000320545.1 Bigelowiella natans CCMP2755
TATATATATATATATATATATATATATATATATATATATATTCATACATGTAATTATCGGAAGAATATTAAATTGGGTATATCCAAGAAAGCAGAGAGCAGCATGTCGCTATTTTTCTACGTGAGTGGCTGCTGTGCTGGCCTCTTCTGATGTCTGAAGCGGTGATAGTGGATAATACATATATGTGACGGCATGATCAGGGCGGCGACAATAAAGCAGCTCCCTCATCTCCTGCCTCTCCTCCCTCTCAGCCAAAGCAGAAGCAATCCTTCAGCTTTCAGCCGAGCGACAGCAAGAAGGCAGCAGAGTCGCCAAAGTCGGTGCAGCGTTCCGAGGATGATGCTACGAAGAAAGCTGCGAACGTCGAACCTATCAAACGCCGTGGCAAGAGCAAGCGAAAAAGAACCATCGAGAAGAGCGCGGAAGCCGAGGAGAGACTGACACAGGTGAATGAACCAACGAACGTGTGAAGGAACTTCTCGTGATTTGTGCTTTATGAGATAGTAATTATGTGTTGCCAGCTTGCCATTGAAGACCTCCAGGGTCGGAAGCCAGCGATCTCGCCTTACCGGAGGAGTGGAATGCGTAAGAAGGAGAGATAATGAAGAAGAAGAAGAAGAAGAAGAAGAAGAAGAAGAGGATGATGATGATGATGGTGATGATGATGCTGACACCCTTCCCTTTAAAGCAACGCATCATCATTATGATTATCATCCCATCATCACCAACATCAACATCACAGTCTGGTCATGTGCTTTTCCCGCCTTTGTAGAGATTACTCATGCTTTCTCATCATCAACAACATCACCATCATTAACAACAACAACAACATTAAAATAGAGGTGTACACGAGGGTTCTCGACTACAATGCGAAGAGCGCAGGAGTAGGAAAAGTCGAGGTAACGATCACGAAATCCCTATCTTGTCGTCATTATCTTCCAAGCTGAAGGAGATGAAGTAGAAGATAATATCCAATCTGTGACATGTTTGTTGACGTAATGTCGTCGTTCCACGGTCATGAGCTGACCGTTGTTGCTGTAGCATCTATTTCTATCAATGGTGCTGCGTTTAAAATTACCAAAAGTAGTATCTGCAATATTTCCTTCCACATTTTTTATTTTAATGTTACTTTCTCCTGCTCCTCCTCCTCATTCTCCTCCTCCTCCTCTCACTCTCCACTGTTCTCCAATTTTATGGTGGATTTCGATGCCGTCGTCATCTATATTATCGTCGTTGTACTTGCAAGGATATTAACGAAGCAAAGGACGTAATGCTGAAGGAGTTCAAACGGTTCAGAAGCGCCTACTCGCGCCCCCTACTCTCATTCATCAGGTCAGTCACCTCTCCACCGTCTCCTACCATCGCGACTGCGAAGCAGCCATCGATGGGAGGTGCCTTCTAGCTCTCCACTCCCCCCTCTTTCATCTGCTTTCTGCTTGCTGCAGTCGCAAGTAATGTGCCTTTTCGTTGCCCGAAATCAGCTTCTCGGCGCGGGATGCGAGCGTGCAGAAGTTTGAGGACCTCATAGAATATGTGGAGGACAAGCTCGAACAAAAGTAAGGGCATGATGATGTCACACGGCACACACCACCAGCACTTCCACACAAGCACGCATGAACAGATTCGGCTACTATATTTCAACGTGCTGAGACTACAAATCATTGCATAAAACAACGCAGCCCATCACCTAAGCCATTAAGTCTCGATATGGATCAAGTCGTTAAGTACGTTGATGCCTGGGAGGACGCGGTAATAGTAGTAGTAGTAGTAGTAGCAGTAGTAGCAATAGTAGAAATAGTAGCAGTAGTATTAGAAATTAGAAGAATAAGAAGAACAAGGGGAATTAATATGGATAATCACAAATAATCCCACTACTTTGGATAGCTCTTGTAAAAATAGAAAGAGCCTCCTCCTCCTCCTCCTGCTGCTGCTTCTACATGGTGTTGTTAACAAGCTGCGTATAACAGCAACGGTGCATCCTTCTACTCTCTTCGGTTGCAGAAATAAATTGTAGATTACAATATGTAGGTAAATTCAAACGAAGCGCAGTTCGAAACTTTTCTCAAGAGAGGCTCAGTCCTTCGCATCACCTCACTCGATGACATCGTGAAGGGTAACAGACTCGCCGAGACGCCGATCGGCAAATTGCTACTAGGGTTAGGCGTAAAGAACAATAGTTAACATAAAACACGAGGTGAAATGTACGTGCCCTCGACGCTAACACCGCAAGCTGTTAAGCCGATAGCTTGGTCAAGAATAAGCTGACGTTGCTACTATTTTATTGGGGTGCATTGCATAGCAACAAATGCAAATGATGAAATATTAAAAGCATTGTGATTGAGAATTGTTCACATGCAGCGAACAAGGAGATGCATGTAATGCTCTCGCCTATGCAGGAGCATTGCATCCTCAAAATGTATCCACAAAGCGCAACGCAAGCTTCTATGTTTCTGACAGCTATGCACATATGCAGCTAGTCAGTTGCGCAGCTATTGGCGCTAAGACAGCATGTGTATGGCTTTTTGGATGGGTACGAACAAAATATCTCTATAAAATTTTTGCCTAGCAATTTAATGACAAAACATAAATGACACGATAACTTGGAAGTGCTAATTAGATTCCATCATCTGCAGCCAAAATGGTGAGGGATAAACTCCGCATGAAGCCAGATTGGCTGCATTTTCGCAGAATAAGTATAGTTGATTACTTCTCTCCTCTTGTCCTTGTCACGGACACAATGGATGCAAGGATGACTCGGAAAATTACTCGGACTACCCAATTGTTTAAATGCAATAATACTGACTATATATTTCGATTTGATGTAGACATGAACCGCATTAACGATCTTGGATCTTGACCACTCTCCCACTACAACAACTACGTTTGATCATTTCTAATTTCACTGGTGCTAGGAGTTTTCTTCTCTTCTGCCATCTTAGCTGCACGCTCCGCCTGGACGGTTTCCCTTCGCTTTTGAGTCATGTTCCATTTTAACTTCATGCGAGACATCTCGGTTGGAGACATCCGAGCCTCACACTTCTTTTTATGAAGTTCGAAACTCCTTTTCAGAACACATCTCTTACAGTTTGGGCATTGTTCGGTTTTGATCGGAGCAAAGGCCCTAGGCGCCTTTAACGTTGTATTGTGATGATATCAGATCTTACAGTACTTACTGCTCCCAGCAAAAGAACTCGCACAATCACGCACACACACACGCACGCACGCACGCACGCACAACAGGTAGGCGCATAGGATATACAAAGCGTGGGAGACTCGGGTTTGTGGGAAAATGCGGATATCATGAAAGTGTTTTCGAGATAAGAATACGACAATCGCTGAACTACTACTACTACTACTTCTACTACTACTTACTACCTTTGCAGGAAGAGAATGCCACCAGGAACGGTTTGCAGATGTCGATGTCCCCCAGCTTGTGGGATTACCTGCCATTTCAATTGGAGACCGGTGGAAATTGCCTGTAATGTACTTCACTCCGGTCGAGACTAGAAGACTGACAATAGACAGCAGAAGGGATAATATGGATCAGAACCCTTGGTAGTAGTAGCCGTATATTCATGGGGGAGTTTAGGGGCATTGCATACCACTTTTTCCGTGCGGTACACTTTCTGGTGTGGAAATCGAACGCGGTTGCATTGACATATGCTCCGCATTGATCGCACTTTACTGCTTTCGCAAACCCCTTATGTTCTTCGTCTGGTCCAAGAATTAATTCAATTAGAAATCTTTGGCAAGGAGGGAAAGAATGCATAGGCGGAGAACACCTTCGTCCATTCTCAAAGAGAACTGGAGAGTCGCATTGAGATTCTCTTCCAAGGGTATCCAGGATTTATGCGAGGCGTCTTTGTATAGGTGCGGCGTCAACGTCGAATCTAACCACCTACAAAGCAGAATGTGCGTTATATCTTCATTTCAATACTTTAAAAGCCTCACGTTATCCTAATTCCCTATCCATCATCATCCCTCACCTCTGATCTCATTGCAAATATTTTCATACACTAAATTCGACCTTCTTTTTTTTCGTTCTTCCGCTTGACGACTAAGCTTCTCTTTGTGCCATTTGTAAGTGCTCTCAGGGTACATAAAAGCGAGGTCACTTTTTGCGGTTGTCGGTCGTCGGCGCGATGGCTTAGGCGTTTTAATGAACGTGTCTTTTCCAGAGCCGAACTCAAGAAAATTAGTGGACCTATCAAAAGATCTCCGAGACATCATTCGGGACCCTACTGACGCAAATCGGGAGGTGGGGGACGATGTGGTGGGTCGTGACAGATTTTCGGTAGCGTTTCCATAGGGGTACAACATCTTCGTTGAAGAACAACAACTTCCTAATTCGGGAGTTCTGCCTTGGCCTCTTATTTCAATCGACGCTTGCGAGAAGTTCCCCCCGCCCTCTCCGTATACGATACAGGGATATCTCGAGATATGAACTGTAAACTGTTCACTGCGCGTAACGTGGTTGGGGGGATTTCATCTCTGCGACATGCGGAAGGTCATGTCGCATAGGCGAAACTTCCATATCGTGCTCGATATTTCGCTGCGAGGGCCCTCAGAAATAAAGTTTAAATAATTCGGTACGTAGACGTGACTCACACCAGCAAGAGGATGTAGTCCGAGATGCAGTGTGATGAAAGGAGAAATCCATGATGGCACTGATCATTGTCGCAGTATCGAATCAAATGGGGATTTATCCGCTGCGTCATCGTTGAGTTGCGTCTCAAGAATTCTGCTATGGCCCGTCGGGCCAGAAGCGCTTCGGAACGCCTTCGCGCGCCGCCTGCGCGAACCCCATCTTCCACATGATCATCGACGATAGAACACGGGCCGATATCACAGCAATGCCAAGCCTATCACCACCCTCGCACGAAGAAATCCGCAAGCTAGTCCGGTCGGAGTTAATGATTTCGCGAGGTCGGTCATCATCCTTCTGTAGCATTCCTACTATTTTATTAAACTGTGCATTGTGCTCTTTGAAGGGGTCAAGTATTACAATAGGAAGCTTGTGTGCGATGTGTCGTTCGATCCACAGCACACACCCAACCCTCAATTCACTGCATCATGCCAAGGAGCTAGCCTCTACCTCGTTTCCGTTTGCTACGACGCCCAAGCGCAGGTGGTCAGCACTACCACAAGCAGCCACGACATGATAATGATCCGTAGAATATTGCCTTCAAAAAAATCGTATACGAAAATATGTTCAATTTGATTTCTTGGCGTTTGAAATCATGCCACCCCCCCTCCCCCCTCGTTGCTGAGCAGGTGAGGTGGGTGGAACCCCAGTGCACATGTAAGACAGCTTTCTCTCGTGGCGGAATATGCAAGCATCTCCCCGCTGTGATGTACCAAATACGAGCAGTCATTAGCAAAGTCCGCCAAGAAGAAAAAGCAGGGCTCAAAGGAGAGCGGACGAAGAAGACTAATCCGAAGTCAAAGAAGCCAACAAAAGACGGAATCACAAAAACCAGGACTAGAATACATCAACGGCAGCAACAGCATGAGGCTGCAACTTCACAAGTCGGGTTGAACGAAACTAGGAACACTAAAGAACAACCTCCTTCATCCTCGCGCAGGTTGGAACAGCGAATAAATGATGCAATTAAAGAAGGGTCTATCTGCGACTGCTAAGAACATTGTTATTATGCATGTCAGGTTGCCCGAAAACGCAAGGGATTGTACTGAATCGAAGCTACACTGTGATTCGAGTAAAGAAGGAATGGAAAAGGTGATAATAATGTATCTCAACGCTGCTCCATAATGATGCTAAACAGGGAATCTTTCTGTGCTCTTCAAAACAAAAGCACTTCTATCTCCGTACTTCTCAATATTTTAATGTATATATATATATATATATATATAATATTATATACACACCCCGATTTTGCATTCTGTAGAAAAATATGGAATTTGTAGCCCTCATCATTGTGATTTTCGGATTGAAATAGCAACATCACAGCCACCACCGTATCTCTTCTTCTGCTCTTATTCTGCAGCAATCGCGAGGAAAATCAGCGTCCATGGCCTCCTCCTCCGGGTACCCTCCTCCTAGACCACGTTTCTCAAAGAGGACGAAGAGCACCACATCTGATCGTGGTTTGTCTGCAGTGAAAAAGAGAGAAATATCAAGGAAGAAAGAGCAGCGGACAGCTCAGCAAGCATCTGTCACTACTCAACGATATTCGTCCTACTCTTCCGCATCTGCTGCTGCTGCTGCTTTGTCTCTCTCACTGGGAATTTCGTCTTCATCATCATCACACCCCCTCTCCTCTAGTAAGGCAGGCGTATCAGCAGCTGCCTTATCATCGCCATCACTATCCATGCACGCAAATAAAGCAGCTCTGGCAAAAGCAGGAGCACAATCATTACTTGCAAATGCGAAAACAACGGGCAAGAATAGAAATGATAAAAAACCTTCCCTCCCGAATAAACGGCTACCTTCTTCGTTGTCCTCGTCATTATCACTTCTTGGTGATAATAGCAATAAAAGCAACCCCCATTCCGCAGCGAACAGCAGCATTAGAAAAAGCAGCAACACTACTCCTCCTCCTCCTCCTCCTCTCCCTCCTCTTCCTCCTAACATCACCAGCAGTGATACAGGCATTATCACCGCACAGGCATCGTCATCACCATCATCCTCTCGACGACAAGGAGGAGGAGGAGGAGGAGGAGGAGGAGGAGGAGGAGCTCCTACTGCAAACACACCACCACCAGCACCAGCAGCAGCAGCAGCAGTACAAAAACAACGAGCTGTATCTGCTTCAATATCCTCGTTGTTGTCGTCTTCTTCCCCCTTTCAAGTTCCCCAAACACCACACATAGCGAAGACAGATGAAAAAGAGAAAAGGGGACCTGCAGGGTAGTGGGTGGTGACGGCGGCGGTGGTGGTGGTGGTGACGGCTTCTCACGTGTCCTGTAATTCTTTCTCATCATAGCGTGCTTGATTGGGGGTTTTACGTAGATCTGTGTATGCACTCCCTGATATTATTCTTAAAATATGACGAATTTGTTATTATGGCTGTTCTTCTCTTTGTTATACGGGGAGGGGTAATCATTCTTGGTGCTTTGATATATACGATGACAATAGGAAAGAAGAGAGACAGCAGACTGCTCAATCTTCCTACTCTACTGCACCTCCATCATCACTCTCCTCCTCCTCTCCCCTCCCATCCTCCCTTCCATCTTCCCTTCGTCTCCGAAGGTCCACATCATCGTCGTCCCCCCCCCTCTCTACACTAGTTCAAAAGCGTCCTCGGGTTGACTCGCTTCCCCCATCCGCTTCTTACCAAAGTAGCAGCAGCTCTCACAGCGTCCTCAGTCTTTCTCAACGCCAAGAGGGGGAGGAGGAGGAGGAGGAGGAGGAGGAGGGAGAGGGCGAGCAGACGTCGTTGGCCAGCAGTTGTGATAAATACTGTGATGATACAAAGACTACCATCGGCAAAGGCCTGGAATGTCACCTTAAAAAGAAGAAGAAGAAAAAGAAAAAGAAAAAGAGAGGATTAGAAGATACCGACGGTTGCTGCGTTGTAGAACAAGTGAATAGAGATGATAGCGACAATAATAATAGCAAAGTTGACAGCGACGACGACGACGACGACGACAACGATGAGCTTAAAGAGCAGGTACTTGTGATATTTTGATGATGCCTCGGACCGTGAACAAATGCAATGTGGAAAACAGAATGCGACATGAAAATTATGGAAAGAAATAGAATTGCAGCTTATGCACGCACACACGCACGCACATCATTATGTACACACTACAACTACAACAACAACAACTACTACTACTACTACTACTACGTACTAATACACCAACACCGCTTCCACAACAAGGATTTCAAAGAAGAAGAAAAGGAAAAGAATGCTGTGCAACAAGAAGAAGGTCAACATAAGGATAACGCTGATGATGATGATGACGACGATAATGATAAGGAGGGGGAAGAGGAGGAGGAGGAGGAGGAGGAGCGTGTCGCCTGGATTTGCGACAAGTGCACTTTCGAGAATGAACCCGAGGTAGCAGCAGCAGCAGCAGCAGCAGTAGTAGTAGTAGTAGTATTTGTAGTAACAGGAGGAGGGGCATTAGGAGAAGAAGTATACGATCATTATCTGCTTTCAATTTTCGGGGCAAACACTATACACTTAAAACCATCCTCACCAACCACCCCGCCTTCTCCTCTTCCTCCTCTCTCTTTCTCTCTCTCTCTCTCTCTCTCTCTCTCTCTCTCTCTCTTCGCAGGCCGATCTGTGCGGTATTTGTCAAATGGGAACTTACCCCCCTGCAAATAAGAAATCTAAAAAGCGGCTGCGGCGGCATGTGGGGGGGGGAGAGGGTAAGAACTCCGTCGATATCCTAGAGGACTTGACACCAGCGAGACGTGGCATTGGAAAGGAGAAGGAGGGTGAGAATAACAGCAGCAATGCCGACCAGAATGACGATGAATCATCCTCCCAACAAAATCGAGCTCGTCCTCGTCGTCGTCGTCAATTCGAGATAAAATATACACTCGGAACTGGAAGCTATCGGCGCCATTGCCCCCCTACTAACGACTCTGTTCTCAAGGAAGACGGCTGCAGTACCCACAAAGGAAAGGGGAGAGGAGGGGTTAGGGGGGAGGACGCGGCTGCTGGAGACGATGACGACGACAGAAGAGAAGATCTGAAAGCGGTGCTGCTGCTGCGGGAAAAAGGTAAAAGCAGCGACGACGACGACGACAGCGACAGTAATGCTTCGTATCATCACAGCTCTGCTTTCGGAAAAAGAAGAAGGAGAAGAAGAAGAGGAAGAAGAGGAGGAGGAGGAGTAGGTGGCAATATGGAAGAAGAAGACTACAATGACGACGTGGTGGTGGCGGGGGAGGGAAAGCATGAGAAGGATGATTTGGACGAAGGAGAAGAAGAAGGTAACACTGGCGAGGAGCAGCCAGAGGCCATTGTTGCTGAAATATTGAAGAAAACTGTGAAGGCGCTTAAGGATGAGCTAAGAACGTAATATGATGAACATATGGCACAACAACCACCTGCATGTCACTATAAAATCATCAGCAATACACTTGCAGTAGTGAGTAGTAGAAGTACTACAACAACAACTACTACTACTACTACTACTAACAACACTAATAGCAGCAGCAGCAGCAGCAGCAGATTCTCTTTTTCTCACTTCCCACTCTCTCTCTCTCTCTCTCTCTCTCTCTCTCTCTTTCTCTTAATTCCCTTCTTCACGGTTGCCATGGTGTTCTTCTACGCATTCATCCGTGATACTCCCCCCCCCCCCCTCCTCCTCTTCCTCCTCCTGCTACTACTGCTACTACCAAAAGCTACAAAGCTCGTGTGGCTGGACGAAAGCCAGAGCTCCGTATGCGCCTCGTTGCCGTGCGCCTATTTTCCTACCGCTGCGGTGACTGGAGATGTCCAAGTTGTCACTCTCTGCACTCAGGAACAACAACGTCTGTGTGCAGAGAGTGTAAAATGGTGCGAATACTCGACTCGCGGTGGCGGTGCGGTGGTTGCGACAAGCCTAACTCGCACGGCATGCGCTGTGCAGAGTGCAATAGGATGAGGGATGGGCTTCCAGCTATCAAGATACGGTCCTCGTTGTGGACGACGAGATGAATTTATATATATATATATATATATATATATATATATGTATGCAGATGAGCATGGAATCTTCTTGTCAAGAGCTCTCTTCCCCTCTTTCACCCAGCATTGCCCTCTGGCTTTCTACCCATCAGCTGTCTTAGATGTTCCACCCCCTCCTCTTAATTCCTTGTGCTTTTCCTCCGCCTCCTTTATTTAATACTACTAAAGCTACTACTACTACTACTACTACTACTACTACCACTACTACCACTACTACCACTACTACTATCATCATCACCATCTTACCTGTAACAACTGTTATCTTCATCATCATCTGCTTTCATTCATCCGTCAGCCCAAAGGCCCTGGACCGTGCTAGAGGTGCTATCGATGCATTTATCGAGGAGGAG
>ADNK01000012.1:15000-42500 GCA_000320545.1 Bigelowiella natans CCMP2755
AGCGTTGGTTAGTGCAGCTGTTGTTTGTAGAGTTCGCCATCACGGCACTCCTCATTGGTCTTCTTAAGAGATCGATTTTTCTTTGAGCAGAGGATGTAGCTCTAGCTTTCACCACCCTCCTCCCATTAGAAGTCGAAGCCGAAGAAGAAGAAGAAGAAGAAGAGATGGGAAGCAGCGGCTTTTTAAAAGCCTTTGTGGTGGTAGTTGCTGCCTTAGAAGCTGTCGTGTCAGCAGCAGCAGCGGCAGCAGCAGCAGTGCCAAACTTGATGGTGGCTACGGGTTCCTTCTTAATCGCTTTCTGGTAGTATATGTTTTGAGTAAGGGGAGAGGTACTCAATTCTATCAGAAAAGATATGCTGCTAAGGGTGCTGTTACTGCTGCTGTTCGGCAAGTATTCGACAGTCATATGTATATAAATAATTTACAACACATAATTGATAATGATTTAAATAATGAATGCATTTAGGTTGATTACATGAAATTTGGCTCATCCTCCTCCTCCATACTCTCCTTCCACCACAATAACTAAAAGAACTAACCAATATGTCCTCTGTCTTTTGGAGAGAGGAGTCGCCATTGACGGAAAGAATCTTCCATCCAACCTTAACCCCCATCCTCTCGGCATGAGATCCATTTCTGACCTAAGAGGGAAGAAGGCGTACAGAGAAGGGGAAAGCATAAAATGAAGCAATCTTGGTAGAGGCATCATCATCATCATCATCATCATCATCCTCATCCTCATCCTTCCGCAGCTTTCTACAGTATTCTGCATTCAATTTGAAGCTAGTAGTAGTAGTAGTATTGGTAGTAGTAGTAGTAGTAGTAGAAGAGGGAATACGCCATAATGATAACACAAAGATAATAATACATACCAGTTTAATATCCCTAGATAAAAACTTTAACCCTATCGATGTCTTCGTGGAGAAAGTCAGCGTTTTTGTCCTCGCTGTATTTGCATTTAGTTTCATAGTAATTACGATCAACGATACTATCACCACTTCCCTCTACTCTCCCCCTCCCTCTTCCTGCAACCAGAGATCGGGATTTCGCCATCATCGTCATCATCATCACCTTGAGGATCCTCAGAAGCTTCTGATTTGTAAGGGGTTGACACAGGGTGGGGCTGTGTCAAAATTCTCTTGCTTCTCCGCCATCGTGCTAATTTTGTTGTCTTGGCGGCTTCCTTGTCGTTGAGTTCTTGGACGAAGGAGTCGAGACCCAGAGCGACATCATCGAGACCCATGTCCTGTAGCTTCTTCTCATCGAGCTCCTCCATATCAAACGATTCGGCACCTGAGTAGTAGGAGTATCACCAACCACCGTTCATTTTGTGTGTTGTGTGTGTGTGTGTGTGTGTGTGTGTGTGTAACAGGAAGGGTCGGCACACCACCGCCACCTGTAAATGATATTCCAAGTTCCTTCATGGCATTTTCCACCTCGCTTTGATCGATCGACGTGATAAGGCTGAGTTTATTGAGAGCACAGAGCAGTATCAGACAGATGCTCAAACTGATCAGTGAGCCGATCTCAGCACATCATGTATTCGCCCAATTCTATCTCTCTCTGAAACATAAAAACACAGAATCAAGCACACACGCACACGCTCGCAAGCACGCCCCGTTCGCAACTTCACAACTATTTTGAAACCCCACCACTACTACAGCGACAAGTTGTTGTACTTACTCTTCTGCTCCTATTTTAGGAGCCTTGAATTCATGGGATGAGAGGTTAAGAGTCTCATCATGTTTCGTCACTCGATCTGAATGAATGTTTTCAAAAACAACTTGAGCTTGGATTCTCATCATATTTCGTCAATCGATTTGAATGTTTTCAAACAACTTGAGCTTGGATTCTCCATTTTTAGTTCCGAAGATGTTACGTCACTCACTAGATATCTCAGCAAATGGCGAGCGATTAGCCTGAAGTTGTTTCTTTTTAAGTTGCATCGGCGTCTTTTTCGCTGTACTGCTCAGCGTAGCTTTGGCAATGCCAAACCCCCCTTTAGAATTCAAAAAAGAAGTGTAATTAATTTCCAGATATCAATATTTTTGTGGCTATCATTGCTGATACCCTTTTCCAGATATCAATATTTTTGTGGCTATCATTGCTGATACCCTTTTCACTGGTATTGCGGGGGCTTGAGTTTTCCATTATTGCACACCTAACAAGAATATGATGATTCCAGACTGTGTTGGACAATTGTTCTGCTTTCTCCCCCTTCGTCTATCCAGAACGAACAACAACAAACAGAAGAAGAAGAAGAAGAAGAAGAAGAAGAAGAAGGAGAAGAAGAAGACACCTTGCTTGGAGCATTTGAAGCATTTTTTTGAGTTCCTCCTTTCCTGGAGATACTACTTGTTGCAACTTTGGAGAGTTTTCCGAGTCGGACATCGCTTGCAGGTACTCGCTGTCTACCCCCGTCGTGCGTTTCGTCTTCGTCCCGATGGGCGGAACTGGGCTTGGGGCCATCGTATCCATGTGTGTTCAGGCAGCACTCACTCTACGCAGTGGTCGAGGCTCTTTTTCCTTGTGGCTTTTATTTTTTGTTGAATAGTCGTTCGTCGTGCGCGTATCGACGAGTAGGAGGGTAGCTTCTTCGATGAATGAAGGACGGATCTGACCGTTGGACGGCCGTGAGCAATTCGGCCGAAAAAATAAACAATGAATAAAAAAACAGCTTTAGCCAATTTATCCGACATATCCGGATGTACAAAACGCAGAGGAAATTGTCCTTTAATTGGGGACATATAATGTCGTAGAAGGCTGGAAAAATTATTTTGGTCTCACTGGCAACATCTCTTATGATGAATAGCAGTGCCCCCCAATCTGGTGAAAGAGAGAACGAAAGAAAGAAGCTGCCAATTAGGCATTTCACACGATCATCATCGTAATAAAAAGATGAATGATGATGTAGATCTGGATCTATCAAAGCGGGTGCTATTCTTGAGACATATTCTTCGGATGTCGTTCCATTTATATTCGCCTTTGCTGTCGACGCGCGACATGCGCGCACGAGGACGGCAATCGGCAATGTACATGTGCAGCACAGCTGGCGACGGCGTCGTATCGGCAGAAATAAAAAAAGAAAGTTTAAAATAAAAAAATAGTCCAAAAAATAACCAGAAATTACCACCAAACATTGCTTATTTTCAAGCCGCTCTCAACACGCAGCAACCGTCCAAGCAACGGCTGCTGCCACTGTCTCTGTCAATGGTGGCTGCTAGATGTCCTGTCAAAGCCTTTGCGAGTGTATAGGCGAAGTGGATTAGACATGCTGAAACCAGCGAAGCCCCCAAAAGGTCGAACGAAGCAGCAGGAGAGGATGCGAATTGCTGTCAACGAGATAGACTATTTAGTGATTTACTATTACGTGTCCTGTTTGTTTCCCAGCCGAACGTTCGACATCGGATTCGGGTGCAGGAACATGGACGTTTAATAGCAAAAATCTGTTTCGCTCCATTTCGCTCCCAGACATGTCGAGGGTAAAGCTCAACATTTCGAAGATGAAAAGGATGATGGTTCCCAAGCCGAGGGTTGCCCTCCCGCCTCTTACACCGAACCAGCTCAAACTGAAGAAAGTTATCGAGGTCTGCTCCTGAAATTTCGACATGGAATTTAGCCTCAAAGGAGAGCGTGTAACACAATTTGATAGTATGGTTTGAACAGAGAACGACCAGTTTGGAACATGTGCTCATTATTATTATGTCATAATATCCCATTCCTATCACCACTTAGTCGGAGAAAGAGAACCAGGCCTGTGCAGATTGCAGGTTAACCTAAAAAAGTGACTGAAATGCGAAGTGTTGATATGAGTTCAGCATTACACATTTAAATTGTCATCATCATCATCATCATCATCATCATCATCATCATCATCCTTTCACTCATCTCCCTTCAGTGAGATTGACTCGATGACGTTCTGCTCTCTTTCCTACTTCCCCCCCTCTTTACGTAGGATCTGGGGCAGGAAACCTGAATGGGCGTCGTTGACATATGCCGTCTTCATCTGTGCGAAATGTGCGGGAAGACATCGATCTCTAGGGGTTAGATTCAGGTGGTTGACAGAATACCTCTTCTACTTCTCTCTCTTACTCCGTCTACAGAAAGAACGCGAGAGAGAGAGGGGGGGGGGGAGGGAAATATGCACATACCATCAGATTTGACCCGTTACTTCGTGATTGTCTATGCTGTGGTCGATTCATTCATTGTAAATAATCGGTGTTGCAGTTTTGTGCAGTCCGTAAGGTTAGATCATTGGACGGAAGATCAGGTTAGCGGCGGTGAAAGAAATAGAAGATCATCATAAAGATGATTATGATACTGATGTGAAGGGGAGCATAGAAGCGTCATCTCGAAAATGCCGATTGAAGCTTCTCATTTATTTCCTTTATTCTATTACTTTACCACCATGAGGCCGCAGCTCGAATGAATATCTTCATCAAATTGATACATACCGTTGCTACTTACTGCTGCTGCAGGTTACACGATTGAGTATTGGGGGCAACAAGCGTGTAAAGGTGTTTCCAACAAATTTCCTAAATATCTAACCTTATGTCCTTATTGTACCAATGCATCATGCAATGAAGTGATGATATCGATTCATCCTCATCATCATCTTGTACGTGGGATGATGTAATATACCTTCCTCCGTTGCAGGAGTTCCTGAAGACACAAAATCTAGATCCAAGGGTAGAGAAAGAAATTCAGAAGAAATATCTCAGCTCTGCACTGCAGGTAGTAGTGGTGGTGGTGGTGGTGGTATATTATTACAATGTGTAGTGCCTGTGCCATAATGTCATCTGAGACTACTCGGTGGGTGCTGCAAAATGCTAGAGTCTATTAGCTAGATTTGCTCTCCTCCTCCTCCTCCTTACCCGTGTGTGCTCGTTGTCAGCGATATCGGAGCACGTTGAACAGCCTGTGCGAAGCAGCGGGGGGCGAAGTGGAAGGTAGGGCGCGGCGGCGATTGTGGGAAAACGGGGTTGCAGATTTGGGGGGGGGAGGGGAGGGGAGAGGGAGAGAGAAAGGGGGGATCCTAAAGAAAATATACTGCAAGATGCCACGCTGCATCTTTGATTAGCCTGATGCACTGTTGATGAATAATTATCATTGTCGGCACTATTATTAAGACTATCCTCTTCCTGTGCCCCTCCCACCGTAACAACAACTCAGGCTTAACATGGGGCTGTTCAAATGGATCGGCTGCAGGAATCGTAGTTCTTGGTGCCACATATTATAATGATGATAAATGATGATGATGATGATGATGATGATGAGGATGAGATGATGTCCCTCTCTCCGTTCTCCCTCTTCCCTCTCTCTTCATGTAAAAAATTTTCCATACTTTTCACCGATAAACAAAAGACGACGACTGCGACGACGAAAAGGCAGCGCAGCAGAGCAACGATGGTGGAAGCGAAGGTGACGACCATGGCAGAGGCAATGGTTGTGGTCAAGAAGAGGGTATATTTCTTACGGATGCGAAGACTGGAGATAAAAAATCAGCCAAGGAATTAAATGCGCAACTGGACACTTTCGCGAGGAGGATGACGAGTAGCAACGAGATAAGGTGGCATTCATTCGAACAAAGGAGTAGCATCATGATGATGGTGATGATGATGATGATGATGATGATGATGACGACTATTTATTTCAGTTATGATTGTATGGACAACAGCAAAAAGTATGGAATATATTTTGTATTCTTCGTAACTGATGCGCTGCTATATGTGTCAATAAATTCAGCAACCAGGACCCCCTTCCTCCATGCAGCAGTAGCGGCTTTGATCATGGTTCTGGCCTGTTGAGTAGAAGCGGTAGCAAGGTTGGGATGAGGAGGAGAAGGAAAGCAAGGAGGAGGAGCAGTGTCCTTTCCGATCCAGAAGATATTCAATACATTGGCAGGACGAACATGATGGCAACAACGATGCAACCAAGTGATCCCACAGCACGACAGACGACCCAGTCCTCTTCTTCTTCCCCTTCCTCTCCTATTGCAGTAGTAGCAGCATCGTCATCATCAGATGTAGCCTCTTCATCAGCAATAGAGGTCGGGAACAAGGAGGGCAAGAAGAAAGACGACGACGATGCAAAGCGGAGCAGTGGAAGTTGCCACAACATCAACAACCGCAAAGAGGAGCTGAAAGGTGATGAAGCTGAGAGGAAGATGCGATGGCGCGCAACCAACGGCCCGGCACTTTGCATTCTAACCTCCTCTTCCTCCTCGAAGAAAGAGAGGACATTGTGGACGAAGATGCAGAAGCTCTTAGAGCTGCCGTCCAAATACTGGCATATCCAGATCGATGAGGCCTTTCCAGAAAACAAGTAGAGTAGTAGTAGTAGTAGTAGTAGTAGTATTAATGGGCTTGCTTTAGCAATAGTCGTCCGTGTGCACTTAGCAGCTTAGCAGTACTCATGAGTATTTCCACACCATAGTAAGTAAAAACTGTACGTCAATCCGAAGTGCAGCGGAGCTCAATCGATACTAACCCAAACGAACTCACAGACAAATCCGCACCAAGCTGATACAGATCAGTACCCGACTAGCTTTCCCCCAACTTTTCATTCTCGAGGAAGGCCACTTCTGGTACTCGTTGAAAGATTCTCTGCAGTGCTTCATTTCACCAGTTCGTGAAATTCCTGTGATTGTGCCGTTTGTGGGCGTGTGCATTGTGGCTTTCTATCCAGGTTTCTCGGAGAATACGAAGAGATGTTGGAATACGCCGGAAAGGGAGAACTGGATCAGATGCTACAAGCATGCTTGGTGCGGAATGAGAACAGCTGCGAGCCGGATAAAAAGAAAAACCAGCAATCTGTTGATACTTCTTCTTGTAGTAAACCGGCGGTTGTTGTATGTGAAGAAACAGCAAGCAAACCAGCAGTGAAGGAAGGGGTCGGCATCGCGATCAATGCGACAGAATCGACTATCTCGCTTCAGCACGAAGAGGAAGAGTAATATCTCTCTCCCTCTCTCTCTCTCTCCCTCTCTTTCCTCTCTTTCTACTTTGTCCAAACTCATGTGCATAGGTGTGCAAGTGTGTGTGTGTGTGTGTGTGGGGGCCCCCGGGGGGGGGGGGGGGGGGGGGGGCGTGTTCATTCTGCTGTTCATTGACACATTTCATTCACCACATAGGGATTGGAAAGCTGAATTTTCCTCTGCAGAATAGGCGATTAGCGATGTACAGACAGGATCAATCAGAAAATGATGATGACCAAAACAAATTTGTTCAGTGCATGGCATTTATTTCAGGATTTGTGCCATGCTAGCATGATGCATCATGATTTTGATGTTCGCTTGCGATTGTGGCATGTGTGCCTAGATGCATGTCACGTGCACCACGATCGACTGTGTGTTCACACACGTGCATTGCACAGCCAGGTCTAGAGGTCTAGAGGTCTAGAGGTGCACAGTGCAGCTTGCTGTCTAGCTGTGTCCATGTGCAACAATCTAGCAATGCTGATGCAGGCCGCGAGCACAGGCTAGCAGGACAAAAGCCTAGAAGCGCTCACTTGTTTGTGGGTGTGCGCGCATGGCTAGATGGGCATGCTCGCACACGGCTAGACGGGGGCTAGCTGGCTAGCTAGCAAGCTATGAGCACAGATGAATCTGTGAGCAACAGATCCGCTTGTGCTCCTTGTTGTGCGTGGCGTTGCCGAAGTGCGAGAATGGAGCAGGGCAGGACTGGGTTTCTTTTGAACAATGCCAGAATGATGATGAACCAAACTTCCAAAACAGTTTTGAATTGCACGTTTCATCAGCAAATCATCAAATTGTCCAACATCACATCATTGTCGCAACACTTCGTGCACGCCACGCACGTGGAATTCACCTGCAAACGCACACAGCTGGCGCACAATGAAAAATTGCGCGCACTGTCTGCACCTCTAGACCTCACCAACAGCTCGTCTGGTCTGAAGGTCACACACAGGTTTGTTCGCGACACAGAGACTCCCGCGTTGTTGGTTGTCGTCAAGCAATTTAGCCATGTCGCAGGGTGAAAAACACATCAAATCAGGTTTTTTATATTCAGAACTTAGACTCGCTCGAGTGTGGCACCCATGAACCAAGGGAAGCCTATCGCCCGCTTACGCCGCATCCTTGGACATGGTTCCGGCTGCAATGCGACGATGCAGGCTGCTAGACAACTCTGCGCGGGAACTGGTGGCATTGGAAGCATTAGAATTCATGCAGATGTGAAGAAGGCACTTGACCAGAATGCCCCGGTCGTGAGTTTTCCTCTCCGTCGATTGCCCAATGCGGCTCCCATTCATTTATTTGTCGGTAATATTAACGCAGGTGGTTGCTCTGGAGAGCACAATTATTTCTCATGGAATGCCATACCCCCAAAATGTGGAGACAGCGTAAGGAAAAAATACCTCATCAGGAATAAAGCAATCGTTAACAAAAACGTCGACATTGGTCAGGAGGCGCGTGGAAGATGTTGTTCGCTCAAATGGTGCGGTGCCGGCCACAATTGCGATCCTTGATGTAATATCATACTCTTTCTCTTCAACTTCCATTCTCTCTCTCTCTCTCTCTCTCTCTCTCTCTCTCTCTCTTTCTCTCTTTCTCTGCCGCGCATACACAACACAGCACACAGGAGGCGCAACCACCACCATATACGACGTTAGGGTGTCGTGCATGTGGGGCTTGATAAAAAACAGTTGGAAAAGTTGGGAACCCTTGGTCCTAAGGTCCTGGCCTATATATAGAGAGAGCGAATGCCCTTCGTTGAGAGACTGAGCAGCTTAAAACTAATAACTTTGATAATAAACAGTGTCGGAAGTGCTCACGGCGGGACCTTGGCCTGGTGATCCCTTATTTCCCTTTCAAAAATTACATCAGGGATGCGCGCGCGTGTGTGTGTGTGTGTGTGTGTGTGTGGAAGAGAGAGAGAGAGAGAGAGAGAGAGAGAGAGAGAGATAAATAAGCTCGGGGACTCATAATAATATATCATTATAGGTCGTCTCGACGAAGGGCAACGGGGCAACAACTGTTGCAGCCACAATGTCGTATAGTAGATTAGGAGATCGGGCGAGTTTCCTACCAAAAATCGATTCATATCATCCGCGACCACAACGTGTATATCTCGGTTTTCAACCCCTCCTCCTCCCCCTCCTCCTCCTCCTCAGGTACATTGCATCTATGGTGGGCATCAGAGTATTTGTAACCGGTGGGATTGGAGGCGCACACAGAGGTATTATCCAATCAAACAATCTTATGGGCACACATGGAGTGGAAAGCATACACGCTCGATTCGCTCTAAAACCCCGCAGGAACCCCGTACGAGTAATCATTTGCTTGCATAACTCAGGAGTGGAAAAGACGCTTGATATCAGCGCAGATCTTACTGAGCTTGCTCGCACACGTGTAGCAGTATGTGAACAACTTTGCCAAGAAAATCACAATCTTTTTCTGTCTCCCTCACACCTTTTGTTACTCATTCAAAGTGTTGATTAATCATGTACACGGTGCTGTGTAGGTTGTTTGTGCTGGGATCAAGAGCATCTTAGACATACCCAAAACACTAGAGATTTTGGAGACCGCTGGAGTTCCGGTAGTAGCAGCAAAGTTGCCAGTAGCATGTGCCTCCCAAGATAGAGGAGTCCTACCACAGAATGATAATACTGCGAATAGTGAGAATGATAGGAAAACCCGGTTTGTCATGCTTGATTTGACAGAAGGAAGACCGTCTGGTATTCATGAAAATAGTATTTTTGTGGTGAATGTGGGTGAAAGGAATATAGCACAATTAGAGCAACCAAAAAATGACGATAGCTGATGATGTCTTCCTCAGGTTATTGGCTACAAAGCGTCTGAGTTTCCCGCATTCTTCTCGCGAAAGAGCGGATCAAAAGCACCAATTCGCCTAGACTCTACAGAGGAAATAGCTCGCCTCATTGTTGCAAACGGTCAGTTTGTCGCTCGATGTCCAGTCATTGGCAATTAGCTATTTTAACTCTCAAAGTGTGAATATCTGCTCCTGCCCCTACTGCTATTCTCCTGCGATTCTGTTGTATGGGGTGCGTGGCTGCATCGTTGCTCACATGGAATATGTTAGTTTTGGGTGGATGAATTCTTTGTGCGCTATCATCATTATCATCATCATCATCATCATCATCATCATCATCATTACCACTATAGTCATGCTCATTGTTGATTCCGTCGTCGTCGTCGTCGTCGTCGTCGTCGTCGTCGTCGTCACCATTATGATTCGTATTAGAGGAATTGTCAATGCAGAACGGAGTGATCGTTGCTGTTCCTGTTCCTGAAAAGGAGGCAGGTGATTGATGGTGACATGATAATAGACGCTTTCGATTCCAGAATAAATTCTAAACAATATGAATGATAGCCATTCGTCGTTGTTGTCGTTGTTGTCGTCGTCGTTGTTTTTGCTGTGATCTTTTGTACTCGAAATTAAATGCAAACTGCAATTTTCTAGGCAATCATTCTGCGATCGAGACAGCGACCAAACAAGCGCTCAAGGAAGCGGATGAACGGAAGATTCAGGCAAGTGCAGCAATGCTACACAAATAGTTCTCCCAGCCTCTCCTTACCCTTACCCCTCTCAAATTTTCAATATTTAAGAGTATATATATATATATATATATATATATATATATATATATATATTAAATTTGTTTGTGTGTGTGTGTGTGTGTGTGTGTGTTTTCAAGTACGTATCTAACACGTGATTGTTTTAAAAAAGGGGAAGGATATTACCCCGTTTCTACTGGATCGGATAAACCAGATAACAGGAGGTATGTTGTAGCTGTTGTTCGACAACCTATTACCCTCACACCCTTTCTATTGTATTTCAAAGGACACTCGCTCCAGGCCAATGTCAGCTTAGTGCTGAACAACGCGAAGGTAGCTTTTGCGCACCATGATAACGCATGATGCACGCTTGTACTATACTCAGTAATTTATTCATATATTAAAACTCCATCGCAGATCGGCACAAAAATCGCTGTAAAAATTTCTCAATTGAAAAGGTGAAAGTAATGTATGCTACTCAATGCATCCAAAAGGGACACGTCCTACCACTACTCTGCAATCAAATACTTGAATTCGACATTTTGTAAGAGAGTCGCAACACAGTGCTTGCAACATGTACCAGACTCTGTTCAGTGTGCACATGCATGTGTGCATACTGATGCATGCATCTGCACGAAGCACACAAAGCACTTGACTTGTGTCTGATGGTCTTGTTGATCATGCTTGACTCGTTGAACCTGCGTGCACACGCTAGTGCTGAATGGGCCCTCATTTGTCTAGACTAGTAGAGTCCATGCGCAAATCGCATTGCATTTTAGATGCATGTGAGCAGCATGTGTAGACAAAACAATTGGCACACATGCCAGCATGCTGTGTGACATGGATGGTGGGTGTGAGAAGGATGCAATGAACAAATGCAATCTTTTCAATTGTCAACCCAACTAGCCAATGCAGCCATGCAAAGCAGGATGGTGTGAGACGGATGTGATGACACGATCAAACGTTTTCATTGGTGTCCCAGTCATCCCAATGCAGCTGGGCATGCGACCAAACTTGCGCTTCTAGAACTCTGAGGCCAAAAAATGTGAAGCTGTTTGGGTTTTGAACACGTTGAACAAACACGAACAATGAACGATGAGAGCCTCCGTTTTGGAGCATGCTCGGAGTTCGGAACAGACAGCACGCTTCAAACATCAACCAATGAACGGAGAGAACATCTTCATCATCATCTGCATCATCATCATCATTTGACTGAATGAATTCCATGGCATCGGGTCCCGAACTTTCGCGAAAATGTCTTGCAGCTTTGCAAACCACGGCGAAATCGGCAAGAAAGACAAGACGCAAATGGAAAATCCCATGTCAATCACCAAGTACGGACGCAGAGTCGCAATGCTTCTTTTTTTAACAAATTTTATCAAGTCGCGCATGAGCAATGGCCTTCGTCTTTCCCGCCTCAGACTCGGACCACGGAACTATGATCGCGAAGCGAGCCACCAGACAGATGGTTACCCCCCCCTTTTTTGTGCCTGCATCGAACCCTTTGATTCATTCTTATTCGGCAACCTATCGAAAACTCTTTATATTCGAAGGCGCGACGGTTGTGTCGGATGCTCTCCACAGCTGACCGGAATGCCCCTCGGCGGATGATACACCAAGGTAGGTGGTGGTGCTGGCTGTCCTCACGAAGGCCTGACCAATCGTGTTTTACGTTGCTTTACAGTGATCAATAATCGCTTTGGCAAAAAATTGACGGCTGGGATCAGGGTATGGAAAGCAACCGATTTCTTGGAAAGAAAATAGCACCGCTAGGCTCCGCATAGCACATCTCTCGGAGTCTCCGAGCTTTCTTTGTCTGTGTTGCCATAAAATATGATACCTCAGGTAAAGCGGTGGATCCATGCTACTCGTCCGTCATTTCAAAAAGATTACTATGAAGTTCTCGGCATTTCCAAGAGTGCCTCCAAGTCAGATATTAAAAAGGCCTATTATAAGGTGCGATATTGATCAGAGAATAGCAAGAAACATTTACCTAGTATTATTGGAGTCAAATTCAAATCTTAATCCTCAAGATATTAAAGTGTCTAGCAATCCGAAATCATGCGAAGGTTATAAATGTGTACCATAACTTTGATTGGGTATTTTTTGTTTCTCGCGTTCGTTATAGCTTGCAAAGAAGTGGCACCCTGATACCAATAAAGGCGACAAGGAAGCAGAGAAACGATTTACTGAGATCAGTCACGCATATGAAATACTCTCTGATGATGAGAAGAGGACAGCCTATGACCAGTAAATAGAGCATCATTGTCCCACTCGCTTCGCACAAACACAAATGATACTTGATTGTGCTCCTGTGCCTCTCGGCGTGTATGCATCTGTGCAAAGAAATTATAACTTGTTTCAAAATCGTATTAATTGTTTTTAGTCTTCATATGTGTATCTCACCGCATTCTTTCATTTAACTCGAATGTTATCAATATTAGATTTGGACACAATTTCGAACAGGCAGGCGGAGGAGGTTTACGATACATGTGTTGTCTACATTTACACACGCACACACACACACACACACACACACACACACGCACACACATAATGATATATTTTTATCTTGCCATGCGTGTCTGGTAATAATTTGAGAGTGCTGATGATGATGGTATTTTGGTGTGTATTAAACAGGATTTGGTGGTCCAGGTGGCTTCCAAGGCTTTACCAACGCAGAAGACTTGTTCCGAGAATTCTTTAGTGAGTAGTCGTCGTCGTCAATGATGTCCTTGATTTTCCCGTGAAGTATATGTCGCTACGAAGCATTCATCGCACAAAAGTTCATTCTCCCGTCGTCCTATTCCCATGATTCGAAATGTCTTCGCTAGCTCGATAAGAGTCTAGCAATGCTCTCTTCCTCCTCTTCTTCAACCTCGCCTCGCTTCTTATCGGAATGAACACATTCTCACTTTTTGGTAGGTGGTGGCGGTGGTGGTAACCCGTTTGGAGGAGGGTTTGGAGGAGGAGGATTCCCTGGAGCAGGAGGGGGGCCGCCACGACCGGAGCAGGGTGGCGACTTACAAACTGTCGTCAGCCTGGATTTTATGGAGGCGGTAAGATCCTCCTCCATCCTTTTTTGGTTCTACTTTTTCTTGTTGTGGTTTAATTATTGTACATCGTCGCGTTGTTAGTTAGGAGAATCGGCAATCTCTACTAAGCTTGCGTCGCGCGCTTTTTACGTTTGCATTATCGACGACTGCTGCCTCGTCTACCAACCTCAACGATGATAATGATGATGATGATGATGATGATGATGATGATGTGCATTCCGACCATCACCAGGTCGATGGGGTGAAGAGGGATATCCGAGTGCAATGCAAATCTCATTGCAATGATTGTGAGGGATCGGGTTACGAAAAGGGCTCGGTGAGGACAACATGCCCCCGCTGTAAAGGATCAGGAGTGGTATTATCGCTACTTATACGGCTGTGTGAGCGGCGTCGTAACTGTCATATTTGCTGCCGTTGCTGCTGTTTCTAATATCTTTGCGATCATCTCTTTACAGGAAGTGTTCCGCCAAGGCTTCTTTGAGGTGAATCAGACATGTGGCGCCTGTGGAGGTACGCCCTTAGAATGGTTATAAGACGACAACTACAAATATGGGTGTATTATTTGTTCCAATTTTACGTCAATAATCGTCGCTGTCGTCTCCAGCGTGATCATAATAATGTTACTATGATATCTATAATACAGGGAGAGGCTTTACACAACCTGTGTGCGGAAGTTGTCAAGGGGCGGGTCTCGTGTGGGATACGAAGGAGGTGGTTGTTAACATCCCAGAAGGCGTAGAGGACGGTGTATCGCTCCGTGTGCGTGACAAAGGAGATGCAGGTAGAAAGAGGAAAAGGGTGATGATGAAGGATGGTGATGGGAACACTCTCTGCTAAACCTACGATCGCCACTACAAGCTGTATGATTCAACAAAAAATGATTTATGATGAGACTATAGCGATGGTCATGAACCATAGAAATTCTCAACTCATGCTCCTCTCTCTCTCTCTCTCTCTCTCTCTCTCTCTCTCTTTTCTACTGTCTAGGGCGCAATGGCGGCCCGCGTGGGCACCTCTATGTAAAAGTACAAGTTCGAAAGCACCCAGCGTTCCGACGGCAAGGGGCGGATGTGCACGTGGACGTACCTATTTCGGTAACCCAGGCCATTCTCGGCGGTACTGTGCGCGTTCCTCTGCTACGGGGCGTGGAGACGATTCACGTCCCTGAAGGGACCCAGCCAGGCGATAGAATGACGCTGCGTCAGCGCGGTATCAAGCGGCTTAGCTCAGACTCCTACGGCAAACAGTTTGTTCACTTTAAGATCGCCGTCCCGAAGTGAGTCGTAGCCATAGAAGAAGAAGAACAAGAAGAAGAAGAAGAAGAGGAGGAGGAGGAGGAGGAGGAGGAGGAGGAGATTAAGGCGGGAATAGAGAAGGGGAGCTCGATGCGGATGGATAGCGAGCTTTGTCGAGGGAGTAGACACTTCTGCAGCTGCTGCTACTTTAGTACAATAACTACTAGTACTACTACTACAACATACAGAGTATTAATTTGTTTGTTCAGGCGACTGATATAAAAGTTTATATTGTATTAAAAAATGTGACCAATATTGTCTCTCAGGAAGCTGACGTCGAGGCAGATAGAGCTTTTGGAGGAATTTGCAAAAGAATCAGGGGAATTGTTGCATTCCAAGGTGGGAAATGCGCGTAAAGGGGGAAAGTTGTGTGGTGATTTACGTGTTTGTTACCACGTGTGCTGTGTGCTGTGTGCGTGTGTACGTGTTTGTTACCACGTGTGCTGTGTGCTGTGTGTGTGTGTGTGTGTGTGTGTAGTAGTAGTAGTATTAGTTTGTTTGTGTGGTTTGTGTGCGTATAATATCTGTGTTGGAAGTGGTATTGTATCATCACTTTAAATTGTATCAGAGAGCGCTACTGAGTTGAGATTGCATTAGGACGATCACCCTGCAAGCCATGAGAAAGAAAGCACGACATATTCGCTCTTTCAGGCTGCCAAAGACGCGCTGTTTGGGTGCAAAGACTCAACAGCAAATGATAAGGTATATGAGTGGTATATGAGTAAATTATGCACGTAGTCATGAGGTCGCAAGGGCGTTCATTAAACGGATTCATTCGTACTCTTACGACACTGCCGGATGAAGCACGTCATGCGTTGCACAAAAATAAACCTTTTACCATTTTCTATCACTAATTTTCCATTTTCTGCCCATGCATCGTAATAGACAGGAGACGAGGGAGACGAGAAGAAACAGAAGGATTCCGCTTAACCTACTGGCCTGAATGTCGTAGCTGTGTACGATTGCTTAATATAACAAGATAATGGGGAAACCAGGAATATCTCCGTGTATTAGTTTCACATGCGTGCCTTAATCGCAACAAAACTCGCCAGCAGTCCATGCAAATTTGTCTGCCATTCTGTTTCAAATCGCCACTCCCAATCAGCTAGATGCGCCGTGCGTGCGTGCGCGTGGTCGTCGTTGTCGCAGCCATCCCATCGCAGACGCACGTACGTACCGTTGCCATGACTAGATGAAACTAGTGGCACGATGCATGGCGTTGTTGCTCACAGTGTTGCGTGGACAAGGCTAGAAGGCACATGTGTGCGCTGTGCGTCCCAAGCAGACACACACAGACGCACCATTTCCATTCGATTTTTCTGCTTCTGGCGATGCCATGCATGTCTCGATGTGGTCGATTGCGATGCGATGCGCGTGGCATGCATGTGCACGTGTGATGTGATCTAGTGATGCGACGCGATGCTGATGACTCTGATGACATCAGAAAAAAGTGCTCCATGTGCGGACGATGCCGACTGGAAAATTCGGTTAAGTTCCCCATTGACGATGTTTCGAATGAATCAATCAAGCAATCCAACGGGAGCGGTTGAAAAGAAAAAGAAATCTGCTTTGAAGGAAGTTGATTTGAATGGACGAATGAGTGAATGAAACAAACAAACAAACGTGATGAAGAGCTACATTTCCAATGAATTGATGGATTTGGAGACGAGAAAATGGCAACCTGGATGAAATCAGGAAAAAATGAGGTAGAAGTTTCGCATACAAACTTGTGCAGATGCTGAATTAGTTGTTTTCGGTCATGATTCTTTTTTGTAGAATGATTTTTTCCATTCAGAAAACAATCCTGGAAACTTCCAAGAAATAAATCCTGCAATAATCACAGGTAACATTCTTTCGAAGCTAAGACTCATCACGGAAATCCACAATTCAAAAATCCGGTGTTCAGGCTAGTACCGGGAATGGCGTCGAAGCTCCCAAAAATTTGAATAGACATGAAATCGGTTAAATGCCACATAAATGCAGGTAATACATGACCCTCGACAAATCTTCACATGAGCCGTTTCTGATCAGCCCCGGTCATACATGCACGATGGAACCGGAATTTTACCCGTTATAAATTTTAGTAATCGTGTAGCCTCAAAACAAAAATATGCTCATTTATGTGCTAAATTGACGAAAACATCGGCATAGTATAAAAAATCTCCGAAATGACTAAATTTCTACCATTTGTCGTACCGACTCATGATCTGAATAATGTGATAAAATACACATTGTAACGCAAATCCAAAAATACCGTTCAAATGCAGGAGAATTATGACTGCATCATCATGTCGGCCACCATTTTGAATGGAAATGGAGTTTTACGAAATAGTCATTGGAGAAGACATGACATGGATATCCAAAGTAGAGATAAGGCTGTATTTTGCTAAAATTTGTTTTGATGCGTTGTCGCATAGTAATAATGTCATCCTATACAGGATCTATTATCTCTGGCTACGCACATTTCCTGACCTCCTCGAAGTGCCCACCACCTCATCTACCAGCCCCATCCAGAGATACAAAGCGTGGTTTAGAAATAGGAGATGATCATTTTTAAGGTGTTTGCCGCCTTGAGCTTGGTTGCCTCGGCTCTTCGGAGTAAACAGGAACTTTTAAGCTCGGTGGCGAACAACAAGACAACCTCAGTTCCCCTTCCTAAGATTGGGGCACTTCAAGAAGCTGAGAGCATGAAGCTGATGGTGTTATCTATTTCCATGCCCAAGGGATACAAGAAAGTAATGAAATTCTACAAGTCTATTGGCCTTGACGAAGTTGGTGCCATTAGCCCTGGAGTTCAGAGAAGCAAACTCAATCTGAAAAACCTCATCGCAGAAGGGAGGGTGAGTACTTCATGATATTAAAAAAAAAAAACAGTAAAGATGAGTAGAAGTATATGTAAGATTTTCCAACTCAATATTTTTTCATTAGGTCGATCCTGATTACGAGACTACTGGAGAAACCGATCATCCCATTATTCCTGAGCTTGCAACAACATACGCTCACCACCGTGCAATTAAGTCCTTTCTCCGTTCTGAACAAGGTCAGTATACGCATATACTATTCCATATGTCCGCAAATGTCATCGAGTGATTTACTAAGAAGATAATTATTGCAGAATACGCTCTTATATTTGAGGAGGACGCGAAAATGGTTGACAATGGTCGCTTTCTTCTGGCTAACATTCCAGGAGGAGAAAAAGGTAAATTCTACTATTCCATGTTGTTGGCTTGTAGCATATATACTTAAAAATCTTTTATTTCTACATATTTTTCAACGTCATATGCCTGAATAACTGAAATATGAGATGATAAGAGACGGAGAAACTAATGCTAACCCCGGACAACCTGTTTATTATTAGGTCATTTTGTGAAGGCACTGAAAACAATCGTTCAAAAAGCTCCTAAGGATTGGATGGAAATTAATCTTGGAAGATGCGATGCTCAATGCCATATGCAGAAACAAGCAGCCAAATTATCCGATAAAGTGTTCATGTTCGAGTCGAAATATGCCTACTGTTCATCAGGATACCTTCTCAGTCGCCGTGGTGCTGAATTCCTCAATCAAACCTACTATGGCAAACTCAGGTACTCCAATGACCTGACCAAAGTTACTCTCTACGAGAAAGGTCTCTACAAGCAATATGCAGTGTCTCCGAGACTTATTGAGCAAAAAACTGAGTGTGGAGTAAATGGCTGTGGAAACGTACCTGAGTGCGGGCCCACGGGAAAACTCATGCAAAGAAACTGTGAGATGAAGCCTCTTTGTGAGATGTCTGCTAAGTGCAGGACAGTGGATGTTGGATCTCCCAAGATCCCGAATGATTTTGTGTTCGCTACATACCCTCCTGAGAAACTAGCTGCTCTAGATGGAATCAGGGCGGAACTGAAGAAGAAACATCTCCGCATTCGTAGCCCTCGAATGTTCTTGGATGGATGTGGCTTCTTCACATTTCCTCTGATTGTAATGAGCCAGTTGCAACTTGCGAAGAAATTTGATTTAATTGGTTCAAAGCCCCCTGTGGTCTATATGCCGGAGCGAACTCACTACCACGAATGCAATAAGAAAAACAAAGACCATGTTGAATCTCCAGAATTCTGGGAGAAATGGTTCGACCCAATATCGACCGCCAACTGGAGGAACGTCAGCGAAAAAGATGTTTGGGAACTTTCCCAAGCTTCTATATTAACAGCATATTATGACCCTCATAGTGTGCAAGGATATCCGTATGACGATGAAGCTACAGCGGACAATGCTTGGATCATTAATGAACGAGCCAAAGCCAAACCTGTTATGAAAGCTTACATCAAACCCAAGCGACCGTTCATGGAGGAAGCCCTCTCTTTCTACCGCACATACCTGGGATCTAGCAAGCAACCTGTTATGGGTCTCCACATGAGAGGAACTGACAAGTTTGTTCACCCGAAGGTTGATCCTGAACGCTACGTGCTACGTGCGAAGAATTTTGTGGAAAAGAACAAGGGTGGAAAGTTGTTCCTTGCAACAGACGACACTAGCTACTTCAACATGATGAAGAACACCTTCAACTCCAGCGTTATCTCTAGACCAACACTTCGAACGAAGAAAAATATTCTCTATGATGATAAAGTCGACAAGAATGCAAAGTGCAAGCAGGTTTTGATGGATTCGCTCGTTCTTGCTCTTACCAGCGAAATGGTTAAGTGCTGGTCAGGAGTGTCAGAATTTTCCATATATGTTCGCGAGAGCCACATCCATGATCGCCCAAAGTTCACCCAAGTCGTGGATTTAGAAGCTACAGACACTGTGAATCTTGTTGCCATCCGAGATGACCCCTTCATAGAAGGGCCTTCACCGAAAAACGCATCGTGGGCTATTTTTGTTCCTACTATGCCCTCGAGGGAGGAGCATGTGACAACAATGCTTGATGGTATTGGATTGAGTAAATATTCATCCTTGATTGGTGCAACAACTCCAAAGACATTAACGGCAGCTATCCATCCGAATGCGACATTAAACATCAAAGAAGCATCTTGCATGTGGTCCCATCATCAATCATATGAGGCATTCCTTGCAAGTGGCAAGCAATATGGTTTGATCTTCGAGGATGATTTCATGCCTACTTTAGCCTCTGATACCATTGAAACTGGATTGCCTCATCTTATTGATTCCTTCATTGAGGAAAGGGAGTCTGGAAGAGCAAATTGGGACATTCTTAACCTCGCTCGATGCTACGATTGCTGTAACGAGAGATGTCAAACTGTTGTTAGCACTCTGGAAAAGGAGAAGGTCTCTCTCATCACTTCCCCTCACCCATACTGCGGATCTGCATACTTAATCAGCCGCAAAGGGGGTAAGGTTCTTTCCCGATCAAGTGATCCAATTACGCGTGAGACGGACGACAACATGCTTTACGTTTCCATAACTGGAGAGCTTAACTACATGTCTGTCACTCCGCGCATCTTCTCGCAAGATCGTAAAAATTTCGGATCTAAACTTCACGATGAGCCCGAGGACCTTGAGTGCATCGAGTGCTCCTCCGAGGAGTGCTTCGACAAGGAATACATGCCGAAGGGATTTGAGCATGTGTCCGCCTACAAAGAGGGTGCCATAAAGGATCAGGTCGTCCGGGTCACGCAATTCAATCATCATCTTCCCAACTCGCTCACGCCTAAGAAAGCAATTTCTGAAGACCAGTATAACCTCGCTGCATCCGAGCTGGATCATTTGACAAGCCCTGACTGTGAGTCTGTGCTCGGTCGTTCTATGACTCCCACGCTTGTTGAGTGGGGATTCGGATCCACCGTCAATAGTGTAGTTAAGCCTTACATGCACGCGCTCTCGTATGGATATTGCATCAAAAACCCTACAGGTTTCATTAAATACAACTGCAGCAATTGGGAGACGTTATTCCAGCCAGTCTCAAAGCCTCTAGCCAATGAGGACACATGTCAGATGGAACACCTAGCCCTGGAAGACCCTACGAAGTGTGCAACGGCCTTCTGCGGGAAGAAGAAGTACAGTGCTATTGGCCAACCGGAGTTCTTCTTCTCGTCTGAATACCACGAATGCTGCGCGAAGTACTCTTTCGACAAACACGGGGGGAAAATGCTACCAAAAACTCACGTCGACATTGGTTTCTTTGGCTCCGTGTCTCTAATCCTTCACCACGCCCTTCGACCATCGAAGACTCTCCAAAGCAAGATCAACGAGGCTAAGGAGAACATGAAATGGCCGAAAGCAGGAACGCCTATGATAGGAATGCACTACAGGGCAGGCGATGCGTGTCTAGAAGAGGAAGTTACTCTTGGGAGAAAGTGTGATACCTTTGAGACCTACATGTCCCACGTCCACCATGTTGCTGGAAAATACGGCATTAAGCATATTTTCCTTGCCACCGACAGTGCGGCTGCTATTAAATCTCTACCGAAGTACAAAAACTACACCTTCCACTACAACAAGGTTGCAGGGCGAGGAGGAAAACGTAATCAGAAGGCCGTGGATGACTTGTTGTTCCACAAGGAAATCGATGGATGCAAAGAAGCTGAAGACACGATGATCGATATGCACCTGCTTGGAGCTACTGATGCTTTCATAGGCAAGTTCTCTAGCAATATTGACCGAGTAGCCTATAACCTGATTTTCGCTCGCACAAGGGCATATCAACCATACGTTTCGTTAGATAATACATGGTGCTTCGACTACGGAATTAAAAGTCGCCCAGACGGTGTACGAAACACCAATCAAGAGCTGTACTACTGTTAAATGTGAAACAGAGTCTAAAACTAAAAATGAATATGTGTCTTTCAATGCACTTCATTGTTGAAGTCGAGAATAATATCTGAAAACTGTTAGGTTGTTGAATTAAACTAGTTTTTCAATGTAAAGCAACCTAGTAAATTGATTGAGTACATTACTACCAGAAAAATTTGCACATTATGGCATGTGCGGCTGCTACACTGCGCTGGCTCGCAGCGGCGCTGTTCAAATGTACTCATAAGCCATACTAGCATGCGATAATACCTAGCCTTCGTTTTGATTCGACGCTCTATTAACGATGATCTTCAATACGATACGCGAGATACTGCTCTATTGCTGGTTGTCAATGCATGCGCTGTCAACAACAAAATCCTGCATATGCAGCCTCGGCGGCACATGCATGACATGGTCATGCATGCTAGCTACGTGCGTGCGTGCGGTGCACGACGTCGATGACGCACCGTACTTGTCCGTGCGTACACGCATGTGCATACGTGCGCATGAAACAACGCGCTATAGTCGATCGATGTGCAAACGCCGCAATATGCACGCGATGCATGCGTACACACAACAACTTGTCGATCATCAACAGCAGTAGTATAATACCTAGTGCGCCATACTCCCATGTTCAGCGTGCATGCTTGCAGCAGAACTATAGAACGCACTCGGCTAGATGCATGTAATGATGCGGCATTAGCTGCGATCATCTTCATAACTTATATATATCGTTGTCGCGAACCGGCTGACAAAGGCTGAAAAGGACTCCAGAACTGCTGCGCGCAGTGCGCGGCAACATCGGTCGCATGAGGACGCTTTCAAATGCATGAAACACATTGTAGCAGAAACCAACAGATGCAACATTAGCGCTGTAGCCGCTGCATTGCACAGCTACATCAGGATGGCCATTGAAAAAATTTAATTCTTCATTACATCCGTCTCATATATCGTTGTCGAAGGTCCATATATCCCCACACGCAAAGCTTTGGCACTTTGATACCCCGTAGGCCCAAACTTATGAAATCGAAACATGGACAGATTTTTGAAGGTTGAGGCGATAGGACTTACGACTTCGCTGGCTATGCACTGATTCGATGGCACAACAATCACAATAATGGCCGACGACTTTGCAAGCGAGTAAGCAAGAGCCTTATAGCACGGTTAGGAATGTAAATTTTGGAGATGAAGCAGGCGCGTCCGATTATTTATAGAGACATGCATTATAGAGAGACATGTCTCTACTATATATTGCAGTGAAAGTGTGAAATAATAAAAGTGATAGCGTCGTAGCATGTATGCAGCTAGCCCGCGTTGAAACAACTTTAATAGCCGCGGCATGTATATAATAAGGGACACCAAGTGACTCCTTCCGATCCCGACGACACCCCGAGCTCAGTATAAGTTGTAACAAACGCTATCATTCCACTTGATCTCACATAATTATTAGCTTCGTGATGTGGAGGTTTTGTGCACCACTAGCGATTCAAGGAGCGCTGGAGGCAATGTACGGAAGGATATCTGGCGGAATTTGTAGTGCCTTTGGTAGACGATGTAAAGCTAGATTAGAATTCTGATGAACTCGTTTTCTCTTGAGCGATGACGACAAAGGTGGTGGTAATGACAAGAAATATTGCATATGTGGCGTGTTCTTCTTCACATGACTTGCAGGGATTCTAAGAGCATCAATGAGACAGTGTTTCATCATCACCTGAGAAACTCATCCCAGAATATGCCAGTACTATCGCTGTGAACGAGCAGTGGCAGAGCATCGGCTATTGTCTGCCAACAACAAGAAACATAAACATAATTTCTTTAATTCCTAGTAATATGGGGGGGACACGGGTGCTACATCCTACAAAAGACATGAAACCAGAGGCGTATATAAAAGTGTAGTTTTCGTAATCAAATCCATTGCACTTACGTACACACACGCGCGCGCGCGCGCGCACACACGTATCGATTACAATGAAAGCATAAACAAGCTGGCTTTAGAATCTTAGGATATGAAAAATGAAGCTAGCGATGATGCCAATGATGCGGACAAAACCTGAAAGAATATCTTCGTCCTTTGATTTGAGCGAACGATGGCAAAGAATGGCTCGGCTAGAGAACCTGCTATAGTCGTGGTAGTAATGAGATGCAAATGCAATATATAATATATATATATATATATATATATATATATATTCAACGATGATTCGAATGATGACGATGATAATGTATAAAAATTACTCCCAAATATTCAGATATATATATATATATCTATTTCTGTGACCTACATATTTCAACAAGTTGAGAGATACGTGTTTGCGCTTGTTCGGGATGTGCCATATCATGCAGATCATAAGTCACTGAAGTGAGTATACCATTATATTGGCCTCCCCCCTCACTTGAGGATGGTTTGCCCTCGGAACTTGCTAGAGACACGCTACTGCTGCTGCTATCAGTGCTCACCCCCCCCTCACCCCCCCTGAGTCTGCTACGATGCTTAGTTGCGACAAGGAGCATGTCACGATGATATGCCATATAAAGGAGGTGGTCGCACCTCTCATCCTGCGCGAAAGCATAAACATGTGTATAATATATGTATGTGTACAATGCGTGTGTGATTGTGTGATTGTGTGTATGTTTGTTTGTGTGCAGATGCAAAAAAACAGCAACTACTACCTGATGGAAAGCCATCGATGCAGGCGTCCACACCACCGACATTCCCACCTGCAGCAGCAGCAGCAGTAATAATAATAACAATTTTAGATGTGGTAGAAGAAGTATTGTCCACCACCATCATCATCATCATCATCATTCTCATCATTAGCAGTAGTATTAGTGGTAGTAGCTTAAGGAATAAGTCATGATAAAACAATGATCACATACCTGAAGAAGTGCGTTCGCTAGGAGGATTGTGACAGCAAACCTAGCCACCTCCTCATCCACATCCCTAAGCAACTGCGCAAACCTATAGTCGAGAACGGGGGGGCGGGGATCATCGAAGTACCACTAAACCATCACACTTTGGTTGTGTCATTTCTTCTTGGCAGAAAATATAGCCTTTTGCTCAACTACTTCCCAAGAAGAAGACATATCGTTCTCTAACATATAAATACACCTCAATACACCTATATCTGCTGTCTTAACAACTATTGCTACAACTGCTGCTGCTACGAGTACTGGTACTGGTACTACCAAGAATAGGCTGGCAGGGCTGAGAATCCCTTCGATGTAGCAGCTTTCTCCGCTGCCTTTAGTTGGATGGATGACATTGAATAAATGATAATCATAAAAATCAGTGCATGATTTACAGTAACAATTCGTGTGTTTCTTGTTTAAAAAAAGTCTTACCTCATCCATGGCGACGATGATCGTTTGCACACGCGGTTTCGCACCGTCAGGTAAGACGCCTCTCCAGTCCCTGAAAGCACATTCCCACCACCAACATCATCGTCATCATTATTGTTATCGTCCTCGTCTCTGTTATCATTTAACAGCGAACAGGATCATCGGCGACAGAAGTGAGTTTCTAAGGACAAATATAAGAATAATAATAGGATGGCGTGTATGACAGTGACTATAGCGAGTCGATGCGTATGAAGCACACACACACGCACGCGCGCACACACGAAGATGTTTCCGCATAATTCATCATTCACTTATCCATACACAGCAGTAGTCACGACACAACCGTATTGACGCCTCTTGCAAGGGAACCAAATGGATGAATTGCTGAAGGAACGCTCCTTCTCCCTCGTCACGACCTCCATTTGGTGCTACTTTCCCATAGTATGGGCGAAGAAGGCCTTCCCCACCGTCCCCACGGCTTTTAAAGTACGAACTAGCCTGTTGTTGAAGGGCTCATTATCAAGCACTACTTTTGTAGCTGTGTATCTGCTGGATACGCCGATGATATCAACTCCTCACCCCCCCCCCCCCCCCCCTTACCAAAGCAGAAAACTCCGTCTAAATCAACCGGTTTCCCATCAGGAAAAGGAATGTCACTAATCCTTCGCAAGGAGCAGCAAAGAGATCCCCGCCGTCTTATTGTTCATTTTTGAGTGAGAAATCGCTGCCATCATCTCACTCCTCTTGTTATTGACTACTCTATCATTGACGAAATATTGCTTCTTGCGCTATCATCAGTTCTCCTCTGCGATGCTACTTACCGATGCAATCGATGAGAATAGTGCACTGTTCCTCGCGCAGCTGCTGCATGATTGGTCGTTCTTACAAGGATGAAAACTCCATCCCTAGATATAAGAAAACGACGAGCATTAGGGAAACGGGCGGACTCCATCACATATGATACATACAGGAGTCATGTCGTGTGCCAAGAAACACATTCGTGCACGTTGACCCACATCAACCTTCCACTCGTTGGTGGGGCGAGTGCATCGCAAGAACCTTTACTTGTGAAACTACATGGCTAATGCCCGACCTGGAGGACTATTTTTTGTGTCCTATCACAAAAGTTCAGCTCCCTCAGGGTGAGGGGGCTTGGAGGGAACCCTAATATTAAAAGAAAGAAAATGTCTATGTTGGAGGAGGGGGAGGAGGAGGAGGAGGAGGAGGATAATGGGACTAGTTATGATGTCACTATGGCCTTTGTCAGTCTATACATATGTACGCGAAACATGCATAATAGGCAACCGTCCTCATCACACACGAATTGTGAAGGGGTATCGTTGTCGCCCTGATGAATGGTCATTCCTAGTACTTACCAACGTCTTTCAGCTCCAGCCCATCATCAAGCACCCCGCTCCCAATGTTCGGATCTGGAACGGACCATCTACCCCGCCCTACTTCCTTCCCCCTCTTATTCGCGTCGTTGTTATTGTTATCCACATGGGAGCTGCTCTGCTCAGACATCGATGATCCCTTCCTTCGCTCATTACTAACGTCATTTGGATTTATGCTGCTACTGTCGCCCTCTTTCTCGCCCTCCAAATTGAACATCTCCTCGTGGATGGGAGACGTTGTGTAATGCCGCTTCTTCTTCATGCCATGGTTCAAGTCAAACGCCAGTAGCCTGTAAGTAGTCAGAATGCAAGCACAGAAGAAGAACGTTGATTTCTTCACATTTTGGGTATTTCTTTGTTTATCGTTGGGAAGAGTGAGAAGACGCCATTGCAGCTTAATAGAACAGCCCACGAGGGAGGCGAAGAAGAATCGAGCATCACCACACACAGCGCAGCAAATGACAGCGCTCATCTTTCGACCATATACTCGCTTGCAGCTGCTGTGTAGAATGACATACATGAGAAATGCTACAAGTCCTGTCAGGGCCACAAGCCAGCACCGCTGCGGCGAGTGCATGGCGTGGGGGGGGGGAGGCAGCAGGCGGTCGAAGGTCGGCCCGACGACGACCGACGACGACGACGACGACGAGGTGCTGCAGTCTCGAGATAGTGAGCGAGAGAACGACATAAATTTATGCCCAATATATCCACTTATTATTTGTTTCGGGAGAAACTCGTCTTCGCGTGAGTATTTGGATAGAAGAATCTGCATCGATGGTATTTAGCTACTGGGTTATTTGTCGTATAAAATGTTGCCCATATTATCTCACTCTCGGAGATCCGTCGCTTACCCCTCCCTCTTGACCCTCCAAGCACCCTAGCGGCGTACAATTCGAACCTAACCAGAGAAACAGCTTGCCTGCAAACAGCCACCATTCCATGCCCAAGCGCAAGGGGCAAGGCGGAGGGGGAAAGGGGAAAGCTCCAAAGGATTTTAAGAAGTATAAGGCAACATGCCACATGACGCGTGTTATCTGGTTGGTTACACGATTCGAATCCTCCTCTCTCTCTGCTTAGGTTAAAGAGGAAGGTTGGTCGTCGCGCGCCGCTGAAGACTAATGACACTAAGACAGGATTTAAGGTGTTGGCC
>ADNK01000012.1:47500-62500 GCA_000320545.1 Bigelowiella natans CCMP2755
GATACGCATGTTAGCCATATCTTCGCTATACTACTTGGCCCCTCTACCAGAGAAAGTAACTTAAAAGAAATGTCAGTAGCCGCAGCAGTGATGGTGGTGGTGATGGTAGCAGTCTTCGAGCCTCATACAATGGCTGCTTTCCATCCTTTTTTCTGTGTGTGTTCAGTATGGCACGCACACAACACACACACACATACGAAGATATATTATTATTCCTTTCATCCTACAGATGTATTTGTTGGCTAGCATGCTGATATAGCTGTATAATAATGCACAAAGTTTGGATCTGTCGCTGCTGCTGCTGCTGACTAGCTGATGATGATGATGTTGATGAGGATGATGATCGAGTTACGCACACAAACGTTGTTTCCTTAATTCCTCCCATCCTCGCCAATACTTCTTCTTTCCCTTCTCCTTCTCATTCTGCTTCTTCTTCTTCTTCTTCTTCTTCTTCTTCTTCCTGCAGGCCCTGAAGACACTGTGTGCATATATTCGGTGATGAATGAATATTTAAATGATGTAACAGTAGCTGGAGGAGAAATAGCAAAGCAATTGTAGCATAGTGTGCGTAGAGGGAATTCGCCTGAATATTTATATATATAAATTTGTATGTGTGTGTGTGTGTGTGTGTGTGTGTGTGTGTGTGTTTCCGATATTGTCTCCTGTATCACACATATCTCCTCCCCCTCCCCCCCCCCCCCGAATGATGAATGATGATAGGCGGACCAAGGATATCATCCCACTGCAGATGTTACATCAGCTACAACTGCAGCAGCAGCAGCAGCAGCCAACCGTGTGTGATGACTACGACAAGGAAGAGATGAAGACGGAGGAGGCGGAAGAAAAGGAGAGCAAGGATGACAGCGGTGCCTCCTCTTCCTCCTCGTCCCTCCCCGTTAGCCAGTACTTGTCCTTTGCTCTTTCTTGCCTGCTTCCAGAGCCTACAAAGGAGGAGGATGAGGAGAAGGAGAGAAACACCAAAAAGAATTTTTCGAAAGGGAGGAGTAGCAGCAGCGCAGTAAGCAGTGGTGGTAGTGATAGTGCTATTGATAACGTTGAAAACACTGGAAGAGGAGGAATTAGAGGAGGCAACCACTCTCATATCATCACATCACGATCATCTCGTCGTGATTTTGTCGCTGCTGGCTCCCGAAGTTGCCTGTTTTCGCTTGGAACGAAGTGAGTAGCGTCACAGTTGTATCTCAGCGACGAACAACGCGCAGGATGAATGAATGAATGCAACATGATTCCCATTGCGTTCTGTACTAAGATTGTGCTGCTGTCCACGTCTTTTGTTATAATTACTGATACTGCTGTTGTTGTTGCTGCTGCTGCTGCTGCTGCCGCAGCTACCCCGTCGCCACCATTCTGAAGCATATAGCAGGGCCTCTGGAGAGCATTCTTCAAAGCGATCACGGTACATAACCACCTCCTGGAGAGTGTTCTTGAGATTGATATACTTAATCATCGTCATCGTCATCGTCATCGTCATTCACGCGGCAGCATTAGAAAGTCGTAGTAGCAACATCACCATCTCTCCGCGACGACGCATACATCTTAGTTCTGACGGCACGTATTATTTATCACACGCCTTTCTTTACCAAAACGTGTACATAGCGTCCCCAAACGCAAAAGAGGCAGTACTATGGCTCCTACACGAGGGATTACTACTAGCAACAGCTGCACAGGGAGGAGGAGGAGGAGGAGGAGGAGGAGGAGGAGGAGAAGGAGGAGGACGATCAGCAAGGAATAAGCGCGCTGCTGCTGCTGCTGCTGTCGCTAGCATCTTTCCTCCTCTCCCCGAGTCGCTGACCTCACTACTTCCAGGGGCACTTGCGAGCTACCTCTTAAGGTGATGACGACGGCGTTTATGGCAGCAGCAGCAGCAGCAGCAGCAGCACGTGTTAGTTTGTCGTGCATGATGGTGGTCGATCTCGTGCATCTCTACCGTCCATGATGAGTTGTAATACATGATGTATGGATATATATATATATATATATATATATATATATACATAAAGAATAACGAGTGTTCGTCGTCCCCTATCCCCCCATCTCTCTCTCTCTCTCTCTCTCTCTCTCTCTCTTTCTCTCAAACCCACCAAAAGCGCTGGCAAGTCCAGGCAGGTGCAGGACCTTTTGCACGCTGAAGCAACCAGCATCAGTCGAAGTGGGGTTGGCAGCAGCAGCAATAGCAGCAGCGTCGCCTTCGTTCTTAGACCGATGAGGAAGGCTATCTTCCCTATATTAGACCTCTTTATGAGCTTTCCGATGGTGCAACTGGATGATAGCTTCTGCTGCCTCACAGTCGTCAGCCTGATCTCTGGTGATAGTGTTCGTCGTAGTACTAGAAGTAGTAGTAGTAGTAGTAGTAGTAGTAGTAGCAGTCAATAGTGCGGTGATGATGCATACCCATAAATATGTGGGTTTTATTTTTCACGATGCACAACATTGGTGGTGCTTAATCGCGCTAATACGCTAATTGGCCAACTATTGCTACTACTATTACTACTACTACTACTACTACTACTACTACTACCACTTCTCCAAAACCACCATGATCACTCTCTTTTCCTTGTTCCTAACAACCGTTCAGAGGTGCAAAGCTTGTGTCAAGAGCAGCAGCAAAACAGCGAGGAGCTCCTTGGGATTGTATCTCGCTACTACTGTCCCCGTTTGCTTTCCATCATCGTCAGGGAATACTCTGAGAGATTTCGGAGCAATTCTACGGCGTTCCAGCCCGCTATACGCGCAATAAAAGGTCTAATTGGTCGAGATCAGACGGGAGAGGGAACTGGCGACGATGGTGATCCCTCTGCTTGTGATGGTAAAGCGGCTTCGCAATTTTGGAATGCGCGAGATTTGGATCGCTTGCGGATGGACGTACGAGGGTTGTAGGTGTTGTTAACGATAAGCTCGTCATGTCGGAGCTAGCTGCGACAATAACAACGACAATGACAAACAATACGTCAGGATTCGATCTTAGTAGCCTGCAAGCGGCGTCTCGATCGATGTCAAAAACTTTCAGCTATTGCCCATAAAGTCTTACTACACTACTTTTTCATCTAGTTTCGTGCGCGCGTTGTAGTGCTAAGTATTCTCTATGTTACAAGATGTCGAATGTGAGATGTCTTGTACGCTGGAACTAGCAAAATAAGCATGCTAGCATGTCCACGTCACAGACACTGAGCGCGCAGCTACACATGTGGTTAATAAGAAGTGCAAGATTTAGTAGCACCTAGCTAGCTAGGCACATGCATGATATAGCCTTTCGCAGTTTCATTGTGGCGAGGATTGCAATACGCGACACATGCACATCATGACTATCACGAGCGATCATTCTTACTTTATCGACGAGCTGCATGAATGGGCGCGGCGGGCATACTAGTCGCGACCAAGCGTGTACGCATGATTTAGTAGAAGAGGGACTTAAAAAATAGATTTATCGATGGCTAAAGTTTTCCAGGAAACATGCTTGCTCACCTGCCGTTCACCTGATATTATTGGTTTACGCTACAAATCTACGTCGATAGCTTCGGTCAAAGCCATTAAGCATCTGTATTAGTGGTTCCTACGAACAACTACTCATCCTTCTCGTGCGTTTCCCTCCACCATGGAATGGACGCGTGAAACGTAAGTGCGGATGTGCCTCCAAGCATCGACGCTCCCGTTTCTGATTCATCCAAGATCTTCAGCTCACAAGCCTGTATTAGTGTACAATTAGAAGTTGGTCAGCATCAGGGTGATGGTTTGAGAAGACGCTCCAGCGACTTTCATGGAGTCTTCTTTATTCTCTCATGGCTGAAATAACGTGACGATGACGATGACGATGGTGATGGTGATGATGATAAATATGCAATTACATTTGTTTTCGTAGGTGTATGCGTACAAGATTAATGGCAATCACAAGAAATATTACTTTGCAGAAGTGGTAGAAGCAAAAGCCCATTTCTCTACTATTACTACTACTACCACTACCAATCATTTCAATCACCTGCAACGCGATTCGTGTATGTGTTACGACAGGCACAGCCCCGCTATGCTCCGAGGTCAAGTTGCGGTACAGCGTGTCCCCCAAAATCTTCATAATGATGAGGTGGTAGTTAGGCATATCACGCATTTGCGTTCAAACGTAGAGTAGGAAGGAGGGGAGGACGTAGGAGGAGGAGAAGGGGGAGTGGGGGAGGAGAGAATGGGATCGATTTGCATGCGTGCTAGAAGCAGCTAATAATATATTTGTGTGGGATAACAAGCCTATTACCGGGGAGCCTAAATGTGCCGCCATGGAACGAATCACGTGTGTCCTTCCAGTAAACAACAGCTTTGCAACACACAAACGCACACATGCACACACACAAATAAAAACACAAATGTTAGCACAAAATACGCGCGCATGTGGTTGATGGCAGCACATACAACGAGCACTCAGGAGAATAAGAACATAGGATAAAAGCATGTATTGTTATCATAATGATGACTCCTCCTCACCACAGTTGACTCATACGCAATCGACCCTTCCTCCCAGTCTTCAAATCCCTAGGTACGCGCAAAACAGCTCTTAATAAAGATGCAAACATGGCCTCTCACGGTGTCCAGTCGAGGAGAAAGACGAAGAAAGAAAGTCACAGTGCTATGATGCCAAAGGTAGGTAGGAAACAAGTAATTGGTTCAAGCAGCAGTATCATTATCACCGCATTCGCTTATACACAAAGCACGCCAGCATGCTACCGCAACTACATCAAGAGGACGAGATGATGCGCGTATGTGTGTGAGTTAGTGAGTGTATGTGTGTGGGTGTGTTTGTGCCTCTCCGCTGGGACGGGGGCCAAGGACGAACGCCTTTGAGGTTTCGATCTACATACCGTGTGTTGTGTTATTGTTTGTCGTTGTTGCTAGCTAGCTTCTTCATTCCTCGCTGCCTCTCCCTCTTCTTCTTCTTTTTCTTCTTCTTCTACTACTGCTGCTATTGCTACTGCTACTGCTGCCACCACACTGCTTCTGTATCCCTCCTCCTACGACGACAACGATTACATACAAAGGGGGGAGGGCTACTACTAAAGAAAATCTTATCATTACCTCTAGCTCGCAGCGTTTGGGTTGTCTCTTTCTCGGTCTGGTAGCCATTTCCGCTTTCAATCTCTTCTTCTCCTTCTTCGTCATCGTCTTCTTCTCTTCATCATCAGCAGCTTTATCACCATCAATATCATCATCACCGCCATGCATACCACCAACCGACGACAACTGCTTCCTTTCATCATCTTCATCCATAGAAGGAGGGGAGGGAGGAGGAGGAGGCGACGACGACATGATGTGTTGCGTGGGGCCATCCCCTCCCAGACTTGATTGCTCGTCGAGATATCCAACCTGATGTGCATGCCACCACCACCCCCATAATCACCACCATCACCATCATCATCATCATCATCATCAGCAGCAGCAGCAGCAATACAGCTCACGCCTCGACTAACAAGTAGCACACTCGCATCATCATTCTCAAGAATCTTCTATTACATGGCGGCCGACGGGTAGAGAACGTAGTGTGAGAAGCCTGTATCGCTTCTCCACCAGGGTAGTAGTGGTAGTAGTAGTAGCAGCAGCAGCAGCAGCAGTTTTTTGACTATGAGCGCCATTGGGCAGCAGGGATTTCGCCTCTTTCTCTCCCTCCTCCTTATCGTCGTTGTCATCACTCTTCTTCAGGTGTTGATGCTGCTGCATCATCAATGTATTGAAGTAGGACACGAACTCGGTGGCTGGGGAAGAATATAAACACCCACGCACACACACACACACACACACACACACACACGCACACACACTCATTTTTGATATCTGCTCATATCTGCGGCGGTAAGTATACTACGCACGTAAATATACCCTTCTCTCTCTCTCTTTCTCTCCCTCTTTCTTGTGTGTTTTTGTGTGTGTATCTTTTTTCTTCTAATTAGCTACTTTTCCCCATCACAAGGACTCCAGAGGTAGCCTGAGAATGATATATTAACGTGATTTTTGTGCTATCACTGGACAAAAAGGACATGATAATATATACGAACAAACGAGGGACGGGGGAGGGCGAAAAACTGGCGAAGCGGCTGCGGTTACTGATGAGGATGACGACGATTTTTGCGACGTACGAACACACACGCACACATGGCAGCAGCGAACAAATTAAAGACTCAAAGATAAAACTACTCACACTGAAAACAATCTTCACCACTACCATCATCATCATCATCATCATCATCATCATCATTATCATCATCGTCATCATCATCATCGTCATCATAGTAGCAGTCGTCTATATACTGTAATGATCATAATCATGCCTGATCGAGACGATGGGTTATAAGGAGCGGTTCCTCCCGTCCTAGATTGATGATGGCGTCGTTGTCGTTGTCGTTGTCGTTGTTGTCGCCACACACCAGATGCATCGACCAGGACGGCCAGTACAACCCAAAAAAAGAAGGAGAGGAATACGGAGTGTGAAGAAAATGGTTAAGAATATGTTGGGAGAGATTACAATCCATGCGCGAAAAAATAATAATGGAGGAGCTCGGGCCAAAGATGAGCGAATGAATGCCATTTTCTTCAGGGGCATGGCTGCGATGTATCAATCGGAGACGACGACAACAACAAACGCTGCAAAAGTGAGAAATGATGTATATGACATTCATTTAATATTCCACAGCTCCTCGTTACAGGAACGATCCTCCATCTCACTCCCCCCCTCCTTGTATGTATGCACCTATTGCTGTCGCAGTCTGGGCTAGGCATGTCTCGACCAAGTTATCCACCGTTGCGGGAACGGGAACACCCTGTGGGAGACAGACAGTAGTAGTTGTGTGAATGCATGTGTGCGCACATAAGCACATAAAGAGATCTTCACATGCAGATTCCTATAGTTTGCTCTCATTCTTCTACTCCTCAAATTAATAGAATATAACGAAATGTCCGCTCACACACGCGACTGTCTTGTTACCTCGGGCTTGTTGAGGACCACGTAATGCTCGCTCTCAGCTATAATCTAACACAACACACAATAGGCAGCAGCCAACAGCAGATACATATATACACACATACATTTGTATATTATATGTCACGTAAATGCGTCTGGCACCGTTACTTCTGTGCTGATATTGCATATGGATATGGGAAAACGCTACGTGTAGACGAGACTATATTGCAATAGAATGCAAAACAGTTTTTTTTACTTGTAGTAGTGTTGTTCAGTACAGAATTTTAACAAAAGATGAAAAAGGTAATACTACTACTACTACTACTACTACTACTACTACCCTCTTCGGCCAATCAACTGTATATACTGCGTCAAAACGAATAGGATGGCAGTGCACACGGATGAAACTACCCCATTCTATCGCCTGATTAACAAACAATTGACTCAGTGAATAAATGCCACAACAGGACGCACAGAGTGGTGATGAGATCGATGTGGATGATGAGGAGATTTAGATCTGCATGTGCTGAGAAGAAGAAGAAGAAGAAGAAGAAGAAGAAGAAGAAGAAGAAAAGTAACCATGTCGATATGTGAGATGTTCAGCCGCAATGCCCTCTTCCTCTTACTAAAATCGGCTATTTGGCCACGAGTCATCAGCTTTAGTTTCTCACTCCTTATCCGCAGTATCAACTCTTGCGTCTCTTCATCCAGAAGCTGTGTCTGTTGTGCATTCATTGATTTACTGCTCTATGCAACTCACCACTCGTTGAAAAGATGATAATGACCACCTTGGGAAGGGGGGGGATCGGGGAGTACCAAATCGCACCAAAACGAAGCAGATCTTCCACCATCTCACGGCTGAGATTTGCCTTTTCTTCAAGGTATTGCAATAATGTACGACGCGACGAAGAATGGTTTGCTGTTGTAGTAGCAGCTGCAGCAGCAGTCTCGGCAGCATCCATGGTGCTCTGAACTGCACTAGAAGAAGAAGAGGAAGAAGAAGAACACCTAGGCTCAACACATGCTGTGGTGTTATTGTTGGAGCTGTTCTCGTAGCGATCATCAACGATGAAGTGCTTGACTAAAGGGCCGGGTCGCAGCTCGCGAGGGGGGGGGGGAATGTCACATGCCTTCGGAAAAACCTCGGTCTGCGGTTCAAGTTGCGGAAATAAGAGCATATTAAGTACAATATGCACGCACGCATACACTTACACTTGCACACACAAACACACACACACACACACACACACACACACACACCTATACGCACGATACCTCAATTCCAACCCCTCGTCCTTCTCCTCCTCCTCCTCCTCCTCCTCCTCCTTTTTTTCCAGTCGAGGGAAGGCATTCGACACTCTTATGATGGCGTGTTGCCCATGTGCTCATACATCTTTTGAATCTACGAGAGCAACCCTTCAAGGATGTCGTTATGCTTCGCAACTGACGATGTTGTTGGTGATTGTCACGATGATAGTCACGGAGTCGTAGCAACAACGACGACGGGGTGGAGTATGCTGCTCTACCGCAACAACAGGAGGGACATGAAGATGATGATGGCGAAGAAGAAGAAGAAGAAGAAGGAGAAGAAGAAGAAGAAGCGACAGTTGTTGTGAATAAAGTTGTTGTCGCTGGAAGAGGGCCAATCGAAGAACAACGGGGGGGGAACGAGACAACTGGTGAACATAAAAAAACTTTAGTCATCTCATTAATATGACAAGCACATAAGTGATAGGGAGAAAACAAGATAGTTTAGGTCATTGTATACAGTAAGCTGCTCCTGCCGCAGAAATAATGCCCTTGAGGATATGCCAGGTTTGCTGATAATAGTGACTTTTTAACGGCGTGATGATGATGATGATGATGATGATGAGGAGGAGGAGGAGGAGGAGGAGGAGGAGGATGAGGACGACGATAATAGTCTGTTTGGGTCCATTCAATATGATTTGCTCTGAAAGTGTGTTCTTGCATGCAAGAAAACTTGACCAAGTAGATGGTCCCTTCAATCCATGTGAGCTAGTGCAGTATAATTATTACCCGTGGAGGCGTTCTTGGCATGAGGACGCTCATGTAGAGACTTTTATTCAAACCTAATCTCCGAAGAGGCCCATCCCGAGGAAGTACTATACAAGATGTCGCCACCAACACTTCCGAGCCCGAAACTGATTGTGGGTGAGTCGGGGGAGGGGGGTATAAATTATCTGGGGATCCTACTTCTGACAAGAGTATTTTGGTATATATTTTAAGCCAAATATATAAAATTATATCTATAAAAATTAAATCTATCGATTGTTCCGAAATGCATTCGGTTACAGTTCTAATTCATTTTATTCGCTATTAAATATGATGTTTTAAGCTTTATATTTTATCCAGATGCATCCAACACCACAATACTCTCCCAACACACCACAAAAAAGGCTTAGAATACTCTCCTCCTCTTCCTCTCCTCCCGTTTCGAAAGACAATGACGTCTACGCGGCGCGCAGCCGTCATCCGGGCTGTGGCTGTGATAGGGAAGGAGGTTTGTATCTCACCACTTAATTTGTGATATAATGTGAATACTTGTACCCTAGGCTATTCTCGACTTATTCTCTCTTCCTATTGCTCTCCGCTGTGACACCTTCTTCCCCACCTTCTCTCTCTCTCTCTCTCTCTCTCTCTCTCTCTCTCTCTCTCCCCTTGCCCTGGGTGATGTACTCTGTTTGGCAATAGAACGAGCCGCTGTTTCTACAGACTTACACGGAAAGCAAGGAGGACAACCAAACCTCACTGCACTACCATGTGCACACTTCGTTAGATATTGTGGAAGAGAAAAGTAAATATGATATTACTCATTCAGACTTCCCACCACGATGATATCATACATACAATAAATGTGCATACATACATATATTGATATAATATATATATATATATATATATATATATATATATATATATATATATTGTTTTTCCACAGTTGGAGACAGCGGAAAGGTTTACCCCAACGCGCAGGATATGTACCTCGGACAGTTGTACATCGTCCAAGATCTGAAGCTGTAATTTACCTAGAACCTATTGAGATGCATGCCCGCTACCTCCTCCTCATACTATCGTATTATTTCAGGTACGGATACGCTACAAACACGAAGACAAAATTCGTTGTTGTGGTCAACGGCACGCCATCATCATCCAGCATGAAATCGGTAACCATCCAAATCTCATCACGCGTTTTATCATCGTATTACCAATTTTATATCATAATTTTTCTCACAGTGGATGAGGGATTTCCATGAACTTTACATACAAACAACGGCCAATCCTTTCTGTGAGCTCATGGACGATAAAAGCGGTTTGTACACAACTACGTTTATGAATTCTGTTCGGAAGCGCATCGCTGCATTCAATGAGAAGGCCATAGGATATTAAGAATAGAATGGTTTTGACGGCATCAACGGCTCCCAATATTACGTGATCATCACATCAAAAAAAATATAGAGTGTACGTTCGTAGTGCAATAAGATGCACGCACGGTACGCACGCACAGTTTGCCGAGTTTCGCCAAATCATTGTAGCTTGGAAAAAGCCAAATGCAAGACCTAGCAAAAACTGGGATAAAGGCCTTGTTACGCTACACAGTATAGTATTTCATCTAGCTAGCTAGCTAGGCACGCACGATACCATCACTGGCGGCAGTAGCTATGGCATGCTAGCATGACACAATTGCACGGCGCATAATTCGCGTGTGTGTAAGCCATGTAATTAATGTTAAAATCTTAAATCTAGCACAACAATATATGTGTACTATGTCGATGCATGCGTCATGCATAGCAATGGGTATACTAGTAAGGCGACTGAGCGCTCATCCTAAATATAGCTACAGCGGCAGAGCATATATCTAGGCATCCTCCAGCACGAAAAGGCCTTCATGGCATGCATGTATTTAGGAAAATTGTGTCCGTTCCACTAATAACATGATATTAACCATGATCGAGAAAGACATAAATTAGATTCTTTGGAGTTCACCTCCATTTGCTAATATCGTTACTTTTATTGATTCAATATCATGGAAGCTAATTTATCATCATCTATCTTCAGCAGCTTGTTTGAGAAGATTTCCTAAAGAGCCCCCAGGGTGATTCATGCGAAAATCTTCCTTCGAGAATCTTGATCTGTGCACAATCTCTGACGCAATAGCATTGACTACGGCTTCCTGAGAAATGATACTTCGAGATGGAACGACCCCTAAGGTTTCCTCCTGGAAAATAATATATTATCATGCATGAGGGAAGCAGAGATGAACAGAGAGGGGGGGAGTGTGTGTGTGTGCGTGTGTGTGTGAGAGAGAGATATATATATATATATATATATATATATAGAAAACCGTTCCCATTCCCCTTCACAGGACTTTCCAACAACATCACCATCATCTCATCTAAGACAACCTCACTGATGGAAGCGATAAGTGTCACATCTGCGCCACGACTAAGCTCCTGCAGTAGGTAAAAAGAAAATTAAGGACACGAATGAACGAATGTGGACGATGACAAGAAAGGCATACCGAGTTTTCGTTCCCGACGATTACCGCGGTGTAGATGCCACGATTGGAAATCCCATGCAGCACGCCTACCAACTCCTCCGTGTTACCGCTGTGCGAAAGCATCACTACGATGTCATCTTTGCGTGCATTGCCAAAATCTCCATGACCCCACTCGCTCGCGTGCACGAAATGCGAGGGGATAGAGAGCGACGCCAGGGTCGCCGCCATTCGCCGCGCCACATAGCTGGTAGAGAGGAGGAAGAATGGAGTGATGAAACCACAACAACAACAACAAGACTGTGGATCTGATAACCGTTTGATAACCGTTGGCGTGTGTGCAAGTGTGAAGGAGATGATGGCATAGAAGTTACCCAGATTTGCCGATTCCGGTGATCAAAACACGCCCTGTCTCGTTCTTCTCCATCTCATAAATTCTTTTGCATAATTCATCAAGAGATTGGGTGAACTGCGTCTCCTCCTTAGCCTTAGTTGCTAGGCTCTGAAGGCTTTTTGCATCGCATTCCAGGGAGTTGAGTCCTGACGACCCAGCAATAGTCCCGCTCTCGTCGGAGGGAGAGAAAGCAGAGAATGAAGCTGATAACACAGAATGGTATGGGTCGATAATTACGCTGATGATGAGATGATGTTGATGACAAGGTAATAGATTAAGATGATGGTGACAAATACTATGGTAGAAAGAATGACGAGGTGACATCTCGATGAGGAGGCGAGAGAGAGAAAGAGAGAGAGAGAGAGAGAGAAAGAGTGAGGGAGAGTCGTGTGTAAACTCGGAACTAATTTCCAATTATCGTCGTTAGCTACGAATAAACCACCCCCTCAGATGTCACGTTAATACCATATTAGCGGCAGCAGCAATCATTAACATGATGAAACATCGATGATTTCTCAGCTGCTGCGACACGACCCGTGTCTCATATAACTAATATCATCAATGTTTCCAGTGTGGACTAAGATACGGCACAAGTAATTCTTACCTCCTGATGCCCCCTCTCCGCTAGCCGACAATGGCGACATCTGCAACCAATCCTCCACCTGAAACATAAAATGCTGATGATGATGCAAAACAACGAAAGACGAGTCTTTAAAGACGGTAATGAGGCACGTGGAATAGATGTCTTCCCATTCTTTGTACTGAGTTTCTTAGCTAAATTCGCGCAATAGCAGACACGGCAGAAACACACTGGTCTCTCCAAACCCTTCATCTTCTTCGAGAAACTATGCTCATAATTGCACAGCAGCAGCAGCACACACCGTTGGCGCAAGTTCTACCACCCTCCTCGGCGAGATGTCCATGTCTGGGAGAGCTCCCAGAACCTCAACACAGGCGGCACCCGCCGCAGACGAAATCGCCCCGAGTTCAGCAAGCTCTGCCTCCGTCTCCGGGAGTCTCCCAAGCCGATATAGCCCGGCCACCATTCCACCGAAAAACGCATCTCCAGCCCCCGTAGAGTCGACCTGGTGGACACCCTCATAAGCTCCCACTTGCGCCGAGAACGTGGAGGAAGATGAGGATTCAGAAGGAGAAGGAGAAGATCCCTCACCGCCTCTCTCTGCTGCCAGACCACATCCCCGCTTACCTGTGCACGAAGAACGTGTAGTTGTTTAGTGGATTTGGCGAGTTGCGAATATGGTTTCGTCTTCGATACTGTCAATATTTCGCAAAAACTATGAATCTTCCCCCCCCCCCCTTCTCATCTTCGAGTACTAACCGTCAGTAACCGCCACAAGCCGAGATCCAAATGCTTCCTTCAGCAGTACAGCTACGTCGTCGATCTCCATATCAGAGATATCGACTCCAGCCTCCTTTGGGCAGCAAGAAGCACCCTCTGTTTTCACCTGTTATTTTTTGGTTTCCAAAATGAAATGAATGTCGTATCAATATTTAGGTAGTGACAGGTAGTGACACTACGATGTATCACTCACAACTTCCCCACATCATCCAAGAAACAAATCGCTAATGAGCCTCATCGCAGTACATGAAAGAATCTAATTTTTACTATCTGTGACCAAAGCAAGAAGTTCTGGAGCTGCATCTAACGTGGGCTTGATGACGTCACTCGCACGTACACACTGCAAGAGCTCATTCAGACTGCCCAAATTAGCTTCACCAGCTGCGACAGAAGGCGGCACATCGACGTCGAGCATGCTGAGAGGAGTGGCTGCATGCGACGATGATGACGCGAGATTAAGCAGCTGGAGTACGCCCGAGAGTGGAACCTACGATGTTGTAAGGGTAGCACTGATATAGAGAGGATATCTCTGGAAGGATGGAAGCACGGGGGAAGGAACCATTGCGGCAGTAGAATCATTTGTTCAATCACCTGCGAGATCTCCGTAGTCACGATTGTTGCGGCATTCAGAGCTTCAGCAAAATGAGTTTTCATAGCAGTTGCGTTGATATGCCCAGTTGAGGCAGGGGCCATTATGATAGCCCTCTCTCCCTGTATCAGCGAGACGGAATCTTGTCATATCATCAATATTAGCATCTAAAAAATTCTCAATCCCCACTATCCTGCTACTACCTGGGAATCTAGCAAGATGTGGCAGACAGACGTAGCATATTCAGGTCCCTTCTTCAGGTACCTAGCATTAGTAATCCAAAAACAGGGAAGAATGGCTTCTAGTTGCAGTTCATACGGCGAGGCGTATGGGCAATTTCAATCTCAGAATCGTTTTAAGTCGACGGCTCCTCCCCCTACTTTCCCCTGCTTACACGATTTCCGCATGATTTTTCACCTTGTAGACACACCAAGATCCTCCATTTTCTTGCGAATCATCTTTCCATAGTCATCTTCGCCCTAGTTATTTTAAATTACGTTATCAGTTATGTTAATAATAAAAATTGGGATGACGTGTAGCTTGTTGTCTCATACTCTATTCAACGTCTAAAGCCTTTCTCACCTGAAGCGCAAGGAGTCCTGTCGGAGCCCCCATTAGTGAGGCCCATGCGAGATGATTCAGAGTCACACCCCCTACGACTTTCCCCTCCTCTGCCTTGCAAGGATCCGCAAAATATACTTTGGTGCTGGGTTTCGGCATCGACCTCACCTGGTAATTGAAAAGATTGCTCAATACCACCTCCGAACAAAAGGGAATGACCCCTCTTTCACTACCTTGAAAAACACATCGACAACGTTCGATCCACATCCTACCACTGGGACGGTGCGACCCTCTTCTAGAGTTGAGAAGAGGCGCGACTGGGGACGGCAAACGGCTGGACCAAGGCGGAGGCGCATTTTGTTTAGACTTGTTCCCGTCCGACAGGCTCTTATTTGCGTAGAAACGGCGCATGTGCGCGTCAGGACCCCATTCGAAGCCATGAGCTCCTTGATTTGATTTGAATGCTTTCTCCGCACGTCGTACTCCACAGCGTGGTCAGTGATGAAGCACACGATACATATATATGTGCATAAACCTATACCAGCGACAATATTTGAATCGTGTCGCAGATTAAAATTACCATCCCTCTTCCGGCGCGAGCATCGATTGTCGCGATCTCAAAACCCTG
>ADNK01000011.1:0-29298 GCA_000320545.1 Bigelowiella natans CCMP2755
AGAAGGTTAGCAGATATGGTCGGATACAACTAGGTCGTTTCAGTAAGCGGTCGTTCATTCCAGACTGTGAGGTTTTACACTTCCTTCGTATGGGGAGGTTGAGGTTGCATGGCGAAGAACTCATTCACATGTACATCGTCATCGAGTCGTGAGTCACACACTTGAAAATCAGTTTATAACAAGGACATGGCAGCCGGTCCCGGGTTAGCCCGTAGAGGTACCGTGTGTAGCATCTGTTGACCCGATACTATATCGTTTGTTGATTGATATGGGAGCAGAAGCAATAGCAGCAGCAGCAGTAGCAGCAGCAGACGATGACAAAGTGCTTAGTTATAGCTGGTGGTGCAACCGGCGACAAGTAGCAGGTGGAGGGGGAGGAGGTGGTGGAGGAGGAGGAGGAGGAGGAAGCAGAAGCAGAAGCAGAAGAAGAGGGGAGGAGAAAAAGAAGAGGAGGAAGATCACAGCAAATGTTAAGATGACCTGGATGATGAAGTTGAATTGAAAAGGATCCAAGTGTTGTTTATCGCTTGGGCAGACCTGGGAAGGGTCAGAGGGGGAAGAAATAGACCGTAAGGTGAGAAAGAAGGCCGTTGGAGACTCAATAATGATGAGGTTGGTGATAATGATAACACTTCCATCCTTCTCCTTGCCACTTCCCTACAACCTTCTTTGCTAGTGTGACAAATTTATCGTCTGTGAATAGCTTTGACGTTAGGCTGTAAGCTCCAAGGTCGAACTGATATGTCCCAAACGACAGTAATCGCGACTGCAAATATAGAGGGGGGAAGGAGAAGGAAGAGTGTTACGTTCAACACATCTACAATGTGAAGTACAAATCATTCGAGGCTTTTACATATTCATTTTCTAATACGATTTCTTACGAAAAGCAAGTTACCACCATCCTGGTGTAGGGCTCGCGCAGATTATCGATCCCTCCCCTATAGCCGAGTAGTCGAGTACAAGATGTTAGGTCTCTTGTATAAGAGGGAAGAAGTAAATACAGGGGGGGGGTGCGTTGCACGTGCGTAAACATGCAAGAGAGAAATAGAAATGGCTAAGTTCATATATACTTGGCACAACTTATTACGTTTTTAGGAAATGCCTTGCGATATCAACTCGGCCGGCTGAGACAACATTTGAATCATATTACAGCTGCGGTGTGCACAGCACAGCAAAGAGAGGAGCGATTGTTTTTGGAAGGCGTTATGTACGTATTTCTGCATCAATTTTTTAAGATATCTTTCGAGCAAAAAAGCATAGCAAGGATCGTGGCCTGCTTCTTCTTCTTCACCAAGTATGCACTTCGTGCGATCGGGGGATGGAATCTGTTGGTCAAGGGAAGGTGGGGGGTAGTATTTATCGCGTGAGAAGGACTGGTCAACCACCGTCTCACATACTTTCGATCCGTAGTCTTATTTATGGTATGGTAAACTCACCAAATATGGATGAGAGCAGGTGCCATTCGCCGAGAGGGCCCGAGCCTGAGGGGATGGGAGAAGAAGACGCAAAATGTTACTGCTGTATGCATAATAAGAGCAATAAAAAAGGGCGAGAGTGAACGATAGCTTGAATCACGGAATTTACCTCTCCGATGTGCTCATGGGTTGTGTTGTAAAAGCTAAGGTCCTGCGCGTTCGTTGGAAATTGTTTCATCTGACGAGAAAATAACATTTATCATTGTCAAGTCATCATTATCCAACTTTCATCCGCCCTAACGGCGTCCTTCTCCATCGCTTGCATCGATACTTCAAACAAATTATTTCACTCAATCGTCATATAACAGTCGTAGTGACCTCCTTGAGCAGGTCCATAAGCCGATCTCCCAAGGTCTCTGAGAGTAATCCCTCTTGAAACTCAGCCTGGTGGCCAAGCAGATGAGGCGGGATTGTTGGCAACATCCTGTAAAGATTGAGAAACTTTATTAGAACGTTCATGGATGGCTGGAAGGACACGCTTGTGCGAGTATAAACGAAGTTTACATACATGATAAATCCATATTTGCTTCATTTTGTGCTGCTGTGCACATACATGTTGATGAACGAACCTTTGAAACTTGAAGCCGACAGCGACGAACATCCCCAGCACAGCCATAAGAGCAAGTCCGCCTCCTCGCGACGACATCGGCTCCATGATGGTTGTCGTTTCAAGCAGCAGTAGCAGGTGTAGCAAGTGGGAGGGGAAGAAGATTCTCCTTAATGCAGCGATTCGGAGGATAAGGAAGAGAAGGACGAGTCGAAGGAGGAAATCCTACTAGGAAATCCAGTAAATCTGTGGCGTTTGTGTCCTGCGACATACTTACTACTCGAAAACTTAAAAAAAACTAACCAGTAGATCACGTGCAGCAAACTCTCCAAATCTTGATCTCAGGATCCCTTCAACTGTCGCTGTCACATTGCCGCTAGCCACAACGCCAATTTTCAACAGTCCTCAGCACTGATGAACGTGTTCGAGGCACTGCGTTTCGCACTTTGCAAACGTCTTGCAACACTTTGGAATCGTCCATCATCAACTAGTCAAGTTCATTGTTCATTGTTCAACCGCTCCTGTTGAATCGCTTCGTCCATTCACTCATCAGCACACAGCAGCATCAGAGAACTTCTTGGGTTTCCAAGATTGCCAGTGACATCTCACCCATGTTCAGCATTGAAGCGAGTCCCTTTGGCACCATTCGCACACATTCTACGTCCTTCCGACTTCCGATGTTCAGTGCAGGTTTCCTTCGGCGTCACTCGCTAGCTCGTGCACTTCACGTGCAGTCTAGCTAGCTAGCAGGGCTGCGTCACACCAAACGAAAGTTGTCACTTCATCGCCACTCTGGAAACCCACGATGAGCTCTGTGTTGCAAGCTGGAGCGACGGCTCTGCTAGGCGCCGTTGCAATGAACACGTTCTTTTCAGCACGTGTGCTCTCTGTGATCGAAGGTGATCAGTGCAAGTGCACCACGCCAGCACGCTTGTTGATGTGGTGATGCTCTTCACTAATCTCGTGAAAAGCACTCATGAACACATTCCAGCATTTTTCAACACGCATCGTACACACATCAAGCGTCAAGCAAGCGACGGTCATGTGTGAACAAATTGATGCAGACACAGGACAAGCAAGCAAGCTTGGAGGAACCTTGCTAGTCAAAAATGAAGTCCCATCGCCACAGACAACGCTAGAATGTGTGCACAACACATGCCATGATGCACACTGCTGTTGCTGATGCAGTACGTGTGACACGCGACGCGCGGGCTGTGCGGATTCAGGTGAAACTCTTTGTTTCATTTGCTCTCGCTAATTTATGTTTTGATTTATTTCGTATCCCACACAATTCATTCACACTGCGCGCTACATGTGCACGAAAGTATCTTCTTAGTTCTGTAATTGCTACAACTCTACATCTGACGGCATCTGGGATCCCTCGTCGGGGAAAAGACCTTTCCCCTGCCATCTCCGAGTCCCTTCTCCAATGTTATCCTTGTGGTGTAGTGCATAATTTCGTTAGTATGGATTAAGTCGGCAGCGAGTACGGTACACAAAAATGTAAAGCGTTTCCCAAAATGTCTTAAATGAACAAAGAGAGAGAGAGAGGCGGGGAAGGGGGGGGGGGAGGGAGAGAGAAGGAGAGAGAATATTTTTATAAGTGGTAGTCTTTGAGGACCTCTTCTTTGAAGCCCCCCTTGAACATGTTATCTGCATACTCTTGTGGGACAAGTCGCAACTCGAATGGCATCTAATTCATCAGCCCCAGCAGAAAAGAAAGTAAGAGCAAGAGTGACAACTAAAGTTGGCGAGTGGACTTACTATTCATATACAACGCATAATGCCTAAAGCAACCTCCAACAGGAACAGAAAAGTATTTATGTGGCAAAATACCTTTGTCTTATTGATGTATTGGCCAAGCTTTCCCCTTGCTGGACGAAAACAATTGACCTATTTAAGGCATCCGAACTAACTTCTTCAAACAAACCAGTGTATCAATCTGCTCTCATTTTGGAAACCGAACAATACAATACAATTATTCAGAAGGGAAAATCACCATTGAGAAACATGCAAACCTAAGAACACGTAGAATTTAAGATCGATTTTTCGTACCGCGACAACCCAATCTCCCTCTTCTATGCCAGCTGTGACTCCGTAGTTGAAAACCTTTGTCACTCTATAAATATTAAAAATATGCGTGTGTTGGTGTTTTTGTGTGCAAGGCCGACCGCAATGAATGGGTAAGAAAACCTGTGAGATAATGGATGGATCGTGATGCCATAAGGGCGCCGATCAATTTTTACGATCTTAATCTTTTTCTGAACAAATTATCAGAGGACACAAATATCGCTGCCCTGAAATGGTTATTCTTGTTTCACGTTTCTCTCGCTCTCCCTCTTTCATTCAAAAAAAAATTCTTCTCGTCAAATATGGAACCGGAAGAAGCTTCTGGACACCGCTCTCGAAAACTTGGTCTAGGCCTTAAGTAGGGGGGGTGAAGGTGGTGAGATACGAGCATTCAACGCTGCTAGGATAGTATTAGTGAAGTGTATATGTGGTACAATATGGGCTGAAATATGCATAACATACCTTTTCGTAAAGCACGTGCTTTCTGCATCAAGGGAGGCGTGATGTCGCGGCTCCTCATCGCCTGAATAAACATGCCATATCGTCAGAACTACAAAATGAATCGTACGCAAATATATAGAATGTTCACAGTGATTCCAGATCTATGTTCTTATGACAACTCTGAAATCGTCAGACAATGTTTCTCTTGGCCAATAGAACCAAAACAACAACACAAATGAACACTCCTACGACTTTGTCCAAATGCCATTTGGCTGATTCCAAGTCTGGAACGTCTCTCATATCCGGATACCTGATTAAGAGTGTGTCATCCCTTTCAACATGCACAAGATTTAACTATTCACCACTTCTGTCGCAAGTGCAGTAGTAACTACCACTGCTGCTACTACTGCTATGATACCTGATCATTGAGATGTTTCCATACACAACAGCCAGGTTTATGTGTGCCGCCTTAAAGAAAACAACGGAATGTTCCATGAATGATATATACTTCGAAATAAAATTTCCACAAAACATATGATGATGATGATGATGACTGGCATACGGGATGTTGGTCGTATTGATGCAAAGCGAGCTCCCACAGTTTTATGCTGTCTCTGAATTTTCCTGATTACAGTAGTACATGGAAATATGCTTATCTGTTATCAACCTAGTGAAGTACATTTAGTTTCATATAACATGTGTGTGTGTGTGTGTGTGTGTGTGTGTGTGTTTGATTCCGTGTGCAAACAAATACGTGGTACACAGCAGCACTACTCAATATAATCAGCAACCTTGTTGAAACAGGATTCCCCCCGTCTGGTGACAAACATCTATGTGAAGAAGAGAATCATGCGTGGAACTCCTCAACTAGAATGACATAGTGATTGCGACCGGCTGTTAGGGAGCGGATAACGTCATCATCGCTTGGCTGTAAAGCAGAAAAAACGATTCCTCAAGTTTAATGATTCTAATTATTTATGATATTTTAAAGGGCTAACCGTAAGCGATGATCTAGAAATGATGCCTCTGTAGACTAGAAGTGCTTTCTCCACGCTTGATCAGAAAATGAACATAGAATCATTGAATTTAACACTACTTCGTTTCTAGTTAGTGGGGCGAACGTACTTGCCGACTTCTTCAAAATCTCTCGCTTGCTTAATTTGCCTCTAATGTGAAAAAGAGCATATTTGAAAGCCAGTCTAAAAGGGATAAACTTCGATATAGAGAACCTTCAAGGAGTCCCTCATTACTTGTGCTGTCATCTTGTTCATATCATACTGAAATCACGCATTGAATTAGAGAACATGATTACGAAGAAGAAGCTTTTCGTACACCGACCTCTGCGTGAACATTTGCCGAGTTGAGCGGCAGGTCGCTGGGTCCAACGCCATTCATCAGCCTGTGCTCTTCACCAAGGCCTCTCGCAATCCACTGGATCAAGAGGAGACTAACTACAACCAAAAGCACAAATCTACTCTCCCTCGCCTGTGGGCGGCGAGGGAATGCCATCGTAACATCCATCTATGAGGAAGGGCTTGCCGTGTGCATCGGTTGAGACACGGCTTGCACGATCTCAAAAGTTTTTTTTTTAGGAAATATTCCGTATCTTCGAATGCGTTAGGTGAGCAGGGAACAATCATCCTTCGCAGACATCTTTTTGTCCTTACTTTATCTGTCTTAAGTTGGAGTCCACGAACAGGTATGATGAGCGACATGTGGCCTCAGTTTGCTCTCTTTTCTATTGAAGTATGATCGACATTTTCTGGACAGAAACTTAGAACTAAATCGATCGGAAATTTGCAACATCGTAGAACACAAATTTAAGCCTGTGAACACGTCCTGTCAAAAAAATACCCAATAAACATCGAAAATGATACAACATACCATCTGATTTCTGGTTAGTCCAACCGTCCCCCCATCGCAGCCCAGAACCACATTAACCTTTGCTCTTGAGAAGCAAGCGGATGCAGGCGTAGCTCTGCCAACAGGTGCCCATCGCTTGAATAAACTGATAGTGTGATTAATTTAGTGATTGGAAAGTAATACTAACACATTAGGTGTCCTCAAGATGCTCCACAGGAACCAAGTGGGCCTCCTACGAGGGAGGACGCTCAAACATGGCTCTGATCACGCACAACCACAGTTAAAGAATGCTGGGTCACTTCTTCGCATGGGCACCAAAACGCTCATGTCATTTATTGGTGTTGCCCCAACGGCAACAACTACTTCACACACAAACGCCATTGGCGCCGCCTTGGTGAAGGCTTCCAAGGAGGCAAAGAAGGCTGCCTCAAGGAATTTTTCTCTGCCGGTGGAGAGACCGGGAGGGAGATATCTCACCCGAATTCAAATGGATAGAATGAAGAAAGCGGCTGCTGAAGCTGCAAAGCGGGCAGAGAAAGATAGACTACTAAGGGGAAGGACAGGTAAATACCATCTTCCGGATCTTTTCATAGTTTCACTAATATCATAACGCTTGCACCATCAGGGCTCGGAGTAATCATAGAAATGCTTCAAACCCCCGTTGGATTCGTGCAGAGGTTCTTCCAAGAAAGTTTACTTTGACTCCGGTTACTACTTACTCCACTATACGCAGGCACAAAATTAAGTTCTTAATCTCGATAATCCTGGGAAGCACAGTAGTCATGATCGTCCTCGTTCTTGTGCTACGGAAGGTATACTTCATGTTTAAATGGAAAATCTTACTGCAACAAATAAATCAAATGAATGAATCGTTGGGTTGTGTGTGCATGTAAACGTGTATGTGTGTGTGGGTGGGCTCCTAATCTTGATTTGGATTTAAGATGAGGGATAATCTACGGGAGAAAAAGACTGAATTGAAGAGGTAAGCAAAGGATAAAACATGCATCAATCTGGGATAATATTTGCCATATCAGGTTAAGGCTGTTGATCTTCCATCGATTAACCATGCTAAAGGAACGCTCCAATCACTGGTTTGAGTTCGTATGCAAATTCTCTTTTTCCACTTGACACAAAAAACGATAAATTTCAGGAAAGAAATAGCACGAGAAATGGAGATAGAGATGGCTGACTGCAAAGCACTTCAGGTCCTAGCTGTTTCTCTTATTTAAAAAATAATTAAATGAGTGACGTGTCACTGTATTAAACTCGGGTTTGATATTCCATAGATTTCTAGAACTGAAGCGGCAATAGGTATGTTATTTGATGAGCTTCTTACACTCTCAACTGAAAGGTATTGACAAAATTAAACTGCGTTATTAGGTCGCATATTTATACACATTTTGTGTGTATGTAATATTATGTATATATATATATATATATATATATATATGTAAACATGTGGGGTGTTTGTGTGTGTGTGTGTGTGTGTGCTAAATACCTGATATAGTCAATGGTTTGCAGATATGTTCCAGAAGATCAAGACTTTGAAAAAATAGAGGACACCAAAAAGGAGAATGTACCTGTCTCTCGCAGCAAGTGAATTATTGTATTGAGTTGATTAGAAATAGTATGCGGACTTATTACGTTAGTTATCTGAGTTATGCACGCACATGTCATTAGTCATTGTGATGTCAGCAGTGGTCATCATTCGATCTGTCGATGCGGTGTGCTGTGTGCTGTCGTTGCAATGACAAATGCGCGAGTGTATGTTTGTCATACTCCGTCATTATTTCCATATTTTTCGCCAGTGCAGCGCCATAAAGCACGTACGGCTGACAAGGCTCAGTATACTACTAGTGGTTGTGGACATCCAGGAAAATTTATGGCTCATGCTATATATTATCTAGATTATTATTATATGGGCTGTACACGCAACAATAAATACAATATATGATGTTCTGACATATATATATATATAGAGAGAGAGAGAGGTCGCATGAGGACGCTTTCAAATGCATGAAACACATTGTGGCAGAAACCAACAGATGCAACATTAGCGCTGTAGCCGCTGCATTGCACAGCTACATCAGGATGACCATTGAAAAAATTTAATTCTTCATCACATCCGTCTCATATATATATATATATATATATATATATATATAGAGAGAGAGAGAGAGAGAGAGAGAGAGAGTAGGTATATACGTTAGATGCACTAGAGTACGCAGCAGCTGGCATGCAGTACGAGCGCACTGCCGCCGCCATAGCAGGCGCAGCATGACACCCACTTTTGTGCGTGCGTGGATATATAATTGTAGCTATACATTGCTGCTACATATGCCACCAGATCAAATCTGTGCACAATTTCAATATATCAACATGCAAAGCTGTGCCATTATTGTGCGCATTTCTCTCCTCACATCAACCAATCTTTAAAACTCTTGATACTATCGATATACGCCGATGATGACTTAGTGACCGTATGCATTCGTGCTCGAATGATGCATCTCTTCTAATACATATATCTAATATCCATCCATTTTCAGCTTAACACCACGGTATTGTTACTAAGAATCGGGTTCGAAAACGTGTTCGTATGTGAGGAGTCTGTCTCGTTTGCAGACCATTGCCATCGAATCGGCAGCAACCTGTGATATCCAATTTCAAGAGAAACTCAAAGGGCTGTTCTACAAGAATAAAAACTGACAATATTTCACGTTTCCGTGCACGTTAGAGGCTGATAAACGATAGCATGGCGAAAATAGAACCAGAGGAAATGGGGTACTGAGATAGAAATTCACTGTTTGAATGTATATACTTCAGATCCAAGTTTGGTTTCATATGCAGCTGCAAGATCCTCCTTCTTATCAAACCATAATTCGGCAACCTGCACACGAATGTGAGCTTATAATAACCAAAATAATCAGATGCGATCAAATTTCCCACCCCATCGTACATAGGTTCTTCATCCCCTTCTGCTACGTCAACTAGACTCACTGCATACCTAAGAAATCATACGAATAAGTTCTAAGCAACCAATTAAACAGTTTCCCGTTACTTTTTCAATCCTGGCAATTGCAGGGCAAGTCCCTTATGCTGAGTCAGCCACCATTTCTCGAACTCGGATCGCTCGATACCTTGATATTCGGCAACGAGTTAGGAAGCATTGCCAAATTTCGTGTGTTGTCACATGATTCGATACAACCTTCCTTTCTCTTGAGCATGATCATAGCCTTGAACTGAGGAGAAGATGATGTACTGAACTGAGACAGAGCATACCCCCCCTGCTTCGCCAGCCGCTTCCTCAGAGCTCCCAGCATCGTGAATAATAATAATATCCGCTCTGGTTTGTTTTTTCCAGGATTTTCCCGCAAAACCTCCCGGGTACCGCCATCCGCATGGCAACCTTATCGCGATGTATAATTCCCCTCGATTTGGCTCTAAAGTAAGAAATTGGCACATTTCCAGGATTTTGGCGGGATTGGGAATCGCAAACTAGGTGCTCTCGTCCTCCTCGAATTACGGGAAAGGGAAAAGAAGAGTTGGAGAGACTGCCCCGCCTTCACACGATGCCCTTAACTCCCAACTCAGACATGATACATGGAGGTCGCCGTAGCGTTTCTTCGAGAAGGGCTAGGCCGCCATCTTCTCTCAGTCAAGTGCAGAAGAGTGACAGTGACCACGAAGCTGAAGCTACGGCAGTGAGGTCCAACACTCGTTCTTCATCCAGGCGACGAAGAACAATAACTCCCAAATCAACAAGGTCGAGAAGGACCAGAAGTTTCTCTTCTCAGGGCTCTCAATTCCAGCAGTATGAAGATGAAGGGGACGAGAACAATGCAAATGAGGCCAACGAAAATATATCCGATCAGAAGAGCCCCTCTGAGACTGGAAAAATGAGATCAAGGAGGAATAGGAAGCAACCGACAAGGTACACCATTGAGCCTCACGTTCCGAAATCGAGGAAGCGCAAATTGGACGACGAGAGCCAAGAGAGTGACGAGATTGACGATGAGGATGAGGACGAGGATGAATCTGATGAAGAGGACGAGGAGGAGGAAGATGAAGAGAGTGATGATGAAGACGATCATGAAGAAGGAAACAAATTTCAAGATTCTGATCTCAAGCGAAGACGAAGAAAGCCGACCCATTACACTCCAGGCGAATCTTCTTACGTTACTGACAAGCGTAAAAGGAAGAAGAAGAAGAAGAAAAAAAAGAAGTTTCAAAATAGACGTTTTAGTAGTTCGCAGTCAGCAGACGAGAGTAACCATAGGATGTCGAGGCGTGCTAGTTCCTCTTATAAATCAAGGCGCCTGCGAGGCGAGGACCCCGTGTTTGCGGGGATTGGTATCGAAGAGCCAGCACCCAGACATCCAGATTCTGAACCTCGAAGTGGGCGCACTCTTCGCCGTGAACGCAAACAGACAAAGTTCTTCAACCCGGGTAATGAGGGGATCAGGAGGTCTAAAGACTGGGACGATGACGGAGAGTTTTATAAAAACACAAGTGAGACAGACGAGGATGCCGATGAAGAGGAGGACGAGGACGAGGAAGAGGAAGAAGACGATGAAAAGGAACACTTCGTGCGTCGAAGTCAACGTATTCGCAAAGAGGTAAAAAATTACCAAACATCCTTTTTTATTGATTGACATTAACACACGTCATTATATCGTAGGTGAAGCGGTTACACTTTGACAACCCTGAGGAAAATAAAGCCAAACGTAAATTACGATCTGATCATCGTTCCTCCAGCCATCTAACTAGACGAAACAGGAGTGAAGGAAATATTAGTTACAGGTCTAGCAGAGCAGAGAGAAGGGAAAGACGTGCAAGAAGACGGAATCAAGCAAATCGAACTGATTCGGACTTGGGATCGGATACAAACCACAGACGCAGACGACATGCTCACGCGTATGGCCAGGAAGATGACGAAGAGGTACAAACCAACCCATAACCATGCAATCTTTTTCCTTTCATGACACCCTTTCTTTCACGTTAGGTTTCTTTAAGTTCAACAGATTCAAGTGAAGCTTTTGATAAGAAGGAAGCTAGACGTCTCCATCGAGAGAGATCAAAAGTTCGACCGATAAACCTGGAAATGCATGAGTTGTCTTCCCTTAACCTAAATGGCTACAAATCACAAAGCAAAAAATCCGAAAAGGCCGACATTGATCCCGCGAATATTGATCTCAATGTCGACTGGAAGTCAATCGGGGGTCTTGAGAATCACATTACTGCACTGAAAGAGATGGTCACTTTACCCTTGATGTATCCTGATTTATTTACGACCTTGTCGATAACACCTCCGCGTGGAGTAATTTTCTATGGACCTCCCGGGACTGGAAAAACATTGGTCGCAAGGGCTCTGGCAAGCACTTGTTCTCGCCATGGACAGAAGGTCTTCTGTATATGTGTGTTCCCTAGCGTTTTCTCACATTGACACTTTTTTTATACTTGATGGTACTAGGTATCTTTCTTCATGCGGAAGGGAGCCGATTGTCTTTCCAAATGGGTTGGGGAAGCCGAGCGTCAGTTAAGACTTTTATTTGAGCAAGCGAGGCGAATGCAGCCTTCAATAATTTTCTTTGATGAGATCGATGGTCTCGCACCAGTAAGTGAATAATGAACTTTCTCCATCAATTGTTCGTCGATAATATCGTCCATTTTTTCAGGTTCGATCTTCGAGACAAGATCAAATCCATAGTTCGATCGTTTCCACACTTCTTGCTCTTATGGATGGATTGGATAATAGGGGCCAGGTTTTCTAGTGTTAGTTATGTATTTCCTGTACAAAGTTCTTGAAGCTTTCTCTGACAAAATAGGTTATCGTCATTGGAGCGACAAATAGAATCGATGCTATTGATCCCGCACTTCGACGGCCTGGGTATCTTCTTGTTGCAGTATTTTCACAATAAATTGTTGATAACAGTGTATATGTTGTGGGAAAACCAGACGATTTGATAGAGAGCTACGTTTCGGTCTTCCGAGTCGAGAGGCGAGGGCTAAGATACTCTCCATTCACACGAACAAATGGGAGCCGAAGCCTGGCTCTTTTTTCCTTCAACGTCTTTCCGGTAAATGTACTGGCTACTGCGGAGCTGATTTAAAGGTATGAGACTCAGTTTCTGGGGAATTCCACAGAAGACTTAGTTCTGCGAAATTTTAGGCATTATGCACGGAAGCATCATTGGAAGCAATACGTCGATTATTCCCACAAGTATACAGCAGCGATAGGCGACTAAAGCTTGATTTTAGCAAAATTAAAGTGGAAGGTGATCTATTATTTTTTAACCAAGTGGAGGCAATGACCAGGCTAATCGCACATGATATTTGGTCTCAGAATGTGATTTTGATGTAGCGCTGGAGAAAATTGTTGCTTCATCGAAACGGAATCGTGGCCTGCCAACAAGGATCCTGCCATTACATATGCATCCGCTCCTCTTGAACCAGTTAGAAAAAGTTGTCCAGATTATTGGCTTAGACACTACGAATCAGGATGACATGGAAGAAGTCGGTAAAGATATAAAAAAGATTACAGCTGGTGTAAACGTAATTGTGGATGGGAAGTCCAATATGGGCCAGAGCTACCTCGGGTATGCTTCCACAGATGTTGGTTACAAGATACGTTCTCTCACTTATTCCATTTATCAGACCTGCGATACTGCAGCGATTAGAAAGTTTACCGGCGTTTTCTATCGATCTTCCTACCCTTCTTTCAGATTCGAAGTACCTTAAACTAGAGTCGCAATCCAGCTAACATCTTTCATTAGACTCCTCTAATTATTATTGCATTTATTACTTTAGTACGAGTTGCGCTGAGGAAGCGCTGACTAGAAGATTTGGGGAATGTTTGGGACAAGCTCCGGCAATCTTATACTGGCCACACATTGATCTATGGTGGGAAACCGCGACGGAATCTCTCAAAGCAACAATCACCATGCTTATTGAGGATTTAACCCCTGACAATAAAGTGATAATCATGGCCCTTTCAAACGTAGATACACAGGTATTTCAAAGTGGTCTTTTTACCAGGACAACAATTTCGTTATTATTCAAATTTTGAATTTTGTAGGATCTTGCGTTGGAGTTGCGCGAAGTTATAAAGTCCAAATCTTTCTTGCGACACACACTCTCCCAGCCTGACTTGTCTGCAAGAAGCTGTTTCTTTAGCCAGTTGCTCGAAGAGGTGTTTCATTATTAATATTACTATACGCATAGATATGTTTTTGGAGTTCAATAATATCAATGTAGATGCGTTTTTTCCTTTCCTACGACTGACCAGCATTGTGCCTTTTTTTTTGCAGGTGAAGAAACCCATCGTTGTGCCAACAAAAAGAAATCTTGAACTCAAGCAGCATTCTATGGATCACGAAGAGGATCTAGAGACCAATGTCGTAAATTGAAAATAACTAAGTCATTTGAACGTCCGTATCTCAATGCCCGTGTCTTTTTTCAGCTCGAAGATCTTCATAAGGGGTTGGATGGAAACAATACCGACGCGGCAAACTCACACCTTGTGCATGGAATCGGTGAAGAGAACGAAGTTGTTTTGTGTAAATTGCGTATGTTCCTACGGTCTGTTGTAGACAGGCTCATGAAGTACTTCAAGGTACATTCCTCTCAATACGATACGAAAAGTCATAGCTCACGATATCGTATGTGTTTCTAGGAATTCGTGTATCCAGGAGAGGAGCGTCATCACAACTACAAAACCTTTATATTAAACCCCATTTGCCTCAGCGATATTCGCGATAAAGTTAACAATGGAGTATATCTAACTGTGAAACAATTTCTAACTGATATCGACCTTCTCGTTTCCAATGCAAAGGTACTTCATCATCCATTTATAAATTCTTTGAGAAGAGAATTAACCTAGATTCTTTGCCAGGAATACTACTTCCCAAATCGAGCGGATGGTCGTAATATTATTAACAAAGCTTGTCACCTCCAAGATAGTGCTTTCTCCATGGTTTGTCAGTTTCCCAAGAAACTTGAAAAAAAATGCCGAGAAATCAACTCTCTCAAGCAAGCTCTAGACCAACGACGGGCAACGGCCAAGGCAAAAGTTGCCGAGAAAGAAAAAAACATGAGAGAAGAGCAGAAAATGAGAAAAACAAAGGAGCAATGTCAACAACAAACACCTTCGGAGAATGATCAAGACGAAAAACAGGGAGATTTGGAGGTTGGGAAAAAAGATCCTGAGGTTGAGACTGGGACCGGAAGTGAATTAAAAAATCTAGATGGACATCAAAGAGCTGAAGAAAAAGGAAATAAAACTTCTGACTGCTCTGAAGACGAAGGAAAGGAGCGAAAGCCCGTTGTGCATCAAACATCCAGCAGTACAGAAGATTTGCAACTCAACAACAACGATAATGATGACGGAACTGATTTGAAAGAAAGACAGTTGGTCCAGGAAGAGAGACAGAATATGATCGTGGAAGAAAGTCACTCAATCACACTGGAGGACAACCTCAAAAAAATAAATGTCGATACGCAAAAGATGCATAATTTATTTTCTGGCAAGCTGAAGCAAAAGTTCTCCGAACTCCATGTTCAAGATCTAGAGTTGCTTTATCTTAGGATGCTGGCATTAATTCAGGAACATCGATCAAAAGTTGACCAAGAAGGGTTTCTGGAAGCTCTTGAACTCGTAGTAGAGAATTTCTAGCTGCCGCAGCTGTACGTAACCCTGTCACGCGAACGTTTGACATCGTGATCTGAAGGATTGTCTTTCCATCCACGCTTTCATTTTGCTATAATCTACTATTCTGATGTACCTCGCTGTTGCAGTCATGCAGTGATTACGCGCAAGTCGCACACCACGATACGAAGCCTACCTGCTAGACACCGCGCACTGTCGAATAGCCCATTTTATGCAGGCGCGGTACTAATAACTTGCGCCATTCATTTCGTTAATATCACACTGCATGCACACTTAAAGGTTGTCTATCAGCTTATGCATAGTGTCACAATAAAGCTCAAATGCCAGCGTGACGCCTGCTAGAGATGATGTGCTCGTTGCTGGGCTGCGCATGCTGAGCATTACGCATCTAAGCATGCTTATTTTGCGCTAATATGCGAGAGATTTGTATCAAGCTTATTAAATCATTACATTAACAGAAACATAACGCTCTGCGATATCTAGCTATGCATGCACAGCATAACAATTGGAAGACGGCAGTGAGAAACACCTAGCCTGGTCTCATGTTACATGCTACTTTCAAGCCTGTTACTGTTTGTAGCAGTTCCCCGGCTACCCTACATCGCGCGCCTGCCGGAGAAAACAGCAGCCATGACATGTACTAGACGACTCTGATGGCTTTGATTGCTATGCTAAAAGATTGGGTGTACTGTTCGGTTTTGACACATAAATAAGAGCAACGCCAGAGCACTTTCGTTATATCAATTTACACTACCTCCATCGAAATCACTGAAGATCTCAAAACCCTCATCACTACATTTTTTGCATTTAAACTATTGATGGTCCTTCGGCCTACTATGAATGAGAGAATCAAACCCTAGACCTATCCATGGGTGTGCCCAGACCTGATCCCACGTGCATGAGATCTATGGGTGCTCGCAGCAATGAAGTTCGAAGTTCAGGTTTCTCCACTACGGCTGGATACGTCGTATATTTTAGGGATAAATCAAGGCCATTTGAAAGCCTGCGACAAGGATAAGGAAGCCCATTCCTTTACGGCCTTTCTTCCTAGCCCCCCCTTTTCTTGGAACAGGTAGCTTCTTCGCTTCTCCCCCTTATTTTCCTTCTTAATCTGCAGAACTGATGTCATTCAACATTCCGGTTTAGGAAATATTTCAAATTTCTTGTTCTAAATTCACTTCTGCATTGAATCTCTTCGTCCTCTCATTGATTTTTGCACTCTTTTTGCAGCTCAAAGTATCGACAAGCTCTTGCTTCGAATTTATTTTCCATCATGGTTCTCGCGGATCTTGGAAACAAGATTACGAATGTAAAATTACTATCCAAAATGGTTTAGTAGAGTGGAACATCCTGAGCGACACAATACATTGTACTACTCAGGCGATGAGAGAGTTCGTCTCATCGGAAGAATTAAATGACAAAGGTCAGAGGAGCTACTTAAGTTTTATTGGGTGACCTCACTGATTATATAAAATACACAGTTGTGAAAAAGATGTTGAATACCATTGCAACGGCACTCCTAATGTCCGATGTGGACGTCAAACTTGTGAAGGTAAATACATTGCGGCTCTAACATGGACATAACTAGCATTGAAACATTATTTATCGTGGCAGAAAATGCAAACAGAGGTCAAGGAGCAATGTAACATAGATGAAATGGCAAGCGGAGGTTTTATTAATTTATATTGCATGAAGGTAAAATTATTTATACTAAATGTGGTTGCCTTGCGAATATAGTCAACAAGCGACGGATGATTCAGCAAGCAGTGATTAAAGCTCTTACTAATTTATTGGACTCCAAAAAGAGGCCTTTCAAGCCGAAAAGGTGAGTCAGATTTCGTTGATTGGTGCAAGGTTTGCCCACGAGGTAACATGGAATATATCAGGGGAAAGACGAACGTGTTCATGTTTGTTGGACTGCAAGGTTCTGGTAAAACGACGAGTTGTACGAAATTGGCTTATTACTACAAGCGAAAAGGGTATGAGACAGGCTTTCACGTTGTTAGTTTGTCAATATGTATATTCCTCAAAAAGAAGTTGTGCGAACAAAGATAGAGAGAGAGGGAGAGAGAGAGTAATGAATGAAAAACTGCATCGAGCAATGAAAATTCATATTGTTCAGATGGAAAGTAATTCTGATTTGTGCGGATACATACCGAGCTGGTGCTTATGATCAACTCAAACAAAACGCAACTAAGGTGCATAGTAAGTGTCTTTCAATGTTATTTTTCAATAATTGAGATGCAGTTATTCACGCTAGTGCTTGTAAATAAATGTAGGCGAAAGTGGCATATTACGGATCATACACAGAAAGTGATCCTGTTGTTGTAGCCGAGAAAGGAGTGAACATCGGCAAGGAGCAAAAATATGACATAGTAATTGTAGATACCTCCGGTAGACACAAGCAAGAAGAAGCCCTTTTTGAAGAGATGCAAATGGTTCACAAGGCTGTGGATCCTGATGAGGTTGGTGAAGAACATTTTCGTGTGTTTTTGTGTGTGTGTGTGTGAGAGAGAGAGAGAGAGAGAGAGAGAGAGAGAGAGAGAGGGAGAGAGAGAGGAAGAGGGGGAAAATGTGTTGAGGATAAGATGTCCTGAGAAAAAGTACCACCGTGTGATCATTAGGTGATCTTCGTCATAGACAGTTCAATAGGACAGGCTGGTGAGTAATACAATCGAAATTAGAAAAACTGCTGGAAATCCTGATTCAAATGATTAATTACTTGATTATTGATACCGTTTCTATTTCTGGGGTTGTAACTACTTTCAGCCAAGGGGCAAGCAACAGCTTTCCAATCAAGTGTAGATGTGGGGTCAATCATCATAACCAAGATGGACAACAGTAAGCTGCGAACACTGAAAACATACCCTTCTACATCTCCTCATGGATTCAATTAGTGCATATTAAAGTCCATAGTAAAATCGACCATATGCAGAAGAAGCTTGAACGGTTTTAGCAAGTTCTCTACCAACTAAGCGAAAAAATAGAATCATCTTCTTCGGTTACTTGTTCAAAACCATTAACGTTACAGATAGTCTACGTGGACACACATTAATGAATTATTAAAGAGGATGATTGGACAATATATGATGTACGTCGTTAACAGAGAACACTCGAGGAGGTGGTGCATTATCTGCTGTGGCTGCGACTGGAAGTCCTGTGACGTTTATTGGAACTGGTGAAAAGATGCACGCTTTAGAAAGATTTGACGCAGAATCATTCGTGGGACAGGTTCGTGGTGTTTTAGCATAATTCCTCCTCCTTTTGCTGCTGCTGCTGCTCCTCCTCCTCCTCCTCCTCCTCCTCCTCCTCCTGCTTCTGTACTGCCATAGTTCTGCATGTATTTTATGTCGTCTTCTTCGTCGTCTGAAGATCTGGAGAGATCACTGTTAACAAACGAGGAAGAGACTTTATTTTATTAAGGAGTAAATATTGATGTTCTCCATCTTGTGCTGATCAGCTTCTAGGCATGGGGAACCTGAAGGGCCTGATGGACGTTTTCCAGGTGGCTCATGTCAAGTGTGCTTATCATCCGTTCGATCTTTCTTCTTCTTTCTTCATTAATGCCCAGAAAACAAAACATCGTACTTTTGTTTATTTAAATTGAAATAATTCAGGACGAGGAAGTCCTCAAATCACAAGAGAAACTTGTCGACAAGATCACAAAGAAAGGGGTTTGATCTTATTTAAACATGTTCATCAACTGCTGATTTTTCACCACCGCAGCAATCACAGTCACTAAGACAAATCATCATAATCACGCACCACCACCATCACGTGGAAGCATGGATGCTTATCCTCCCACCCATCCATCCGGTAGGAGTTCACCTTTCGGGACATGAGAGACCAGTTCCAGACAATCATGGGAATGGGGTCGATAGGAAAGATCATGGGCATGATCCCTGGCTTCAAAAACTTGATGGGGGAGGGCAAGGAAGAAGAGTCACAGTACCGCATGAAGCGGTTCATGACTATCCTAGATTCCATGACGAATAAGGAGCTCGATGGCGACAACACCGTTTTCAACCGTGAACCTAGTCGTATTGATCGGTTAGCAAGAGGGGCAGGAGTGCCACACAGGGCGGTTCATGAAGTCATGGAAACGTTCAAGCCTTTCAAACGAGTGGCTGCAAAGCTTAAATCGATGGGTAGTAATAGTCGTAGTAAGTGATAGTGGCACCAATAATCTCTCTCATAGGATATCTTCACAGCAGGAAAGAAGCTGTATGCTACACTATAACCTGACGCGCCTTGTGTGGATATAGGTAAAAATGGCCTAGATTTCTCCAAAATGCGTGGAAATCAGAAGGGCATGGCTATAAATAACCTTGCAAGTGCTATGAGCCCACAGATGTTGCAGGTAATATGCTGCAACCCTTCGCACGTTACCCGCTGCGCGTTTGCATGTTGTTTTTAACGCACGTTTATGTTGTGATTCGTTAGAATATGGGAGGAATGCAAAATTTCCAGAAGTTGATGAGTTCGATGGGGGGGATGGGCGGCCTTGGAGGCATGATGGGAGGAGGGGGTGGCGGAATGCCGGATATGAGGCAAATGCAGCAAATGATGGCACAGATGGGAATGGGGGGTAAGAAGAAAAAAATCATTCGCCGTGGAAGACGGTAGTCTACAATGTTCCCCGCAAGATGCATACGATGCGTGTAAAGTCAATTATATTCCTTGCTTTGCAAAAAAATACTCGAACCATCATCAGAGCAGATGAAACGACCACATCTAGACATGTATCGCATGCATTGACTGCGATGACACTGTTGATCCCCACCACTTCCAGTGTGCTGTCTAAACTGCGTAGTGCCCGGCTGCTAAACTAATGATAGCACGTGTTTTTGCTTTGATGCTAGCCATCTGCTACATCACCCAGAGATTACATTTTTCAATAGCAATCATCCTAACAGGTGCATGTGCTTACATGCATGCAGCAATACGCCACGCGTTACCAGCAGCCACTCAGAGAGCTAGAATGCCAGTCAGGCGCGCAGAGAGGCATCACACCGTGACGTACGTGTATGTAGCAAGCGCTTTGTGTGAGTGTAATGCCATAGCTAGCTAGCTAGAATAGCAGCAGCAGCAGCAGCTGCCACATGCACATCTAGGCGCATGCTAGCACGCACTGCACGCACCATGCGATGTAGTCAGATTCCACCTGTGTCGCTTTTGTCCACGCGATGTTACATATTGTGTGCGACATGGATGCATGGTACTACGGATCGTACGACTACATGCGCATGTTGACTACAAACACGCGATCTAGATGCAATGCGTACAGCAATTTGCGTGCATTATTTTTCATCTTCTTACTAATGCAATCGAATTATCGTTAGTCACATGCCTTTGCGGTTTCAAATGAATGTTTCTAGATTTATTGCTATGATGTTCCTTTTAATGTCACACCACGCCCTAGCAGTAGAGAACTAGGAGCGTTGCATTCGTCTGCACTAGAAGATAAATTACAGCGTCTCCGGTAGCATCCCCTCCATTCCCAGATCGAAATCGCCCCACTCATCCTGTGATATTATATATATATATATATATATATATATACATTACACATTATGAGTCCGTGTGTCCGTGTGTGGAAGAAAGCGAGAGAGAGAGAGAGAGGGAGAGAGAGAGCAAGATATTAATATTGAAATCAGACAGAATGTAAAGCCCCCATAATGAATAAGATCATGATCTAACATGTCAATTCTAGTTTGCTTCTCTACCTCCTCCTCAGCTGCCTTTTTCTTTTTCTTCGCCACAGATTTCTTTTTCTTTAGTGAGGGTTTTTTCTTCTTCTTGCCGGGTGTAGCTGGTGCGTCATTGTCCAGCTGCACAAGCACTCCACCACGACCCTTCTTCGCCGCAGCACCTCCCCCCACCGGTACTTCATCATCTGACGAATGGACCACCATCAATAAAATAAAATATCATCGAGCAACTGGGTGAAGATCTGAGTCAGAGACGACAGCATGCAATGAGGAGAGGGAGCAACGTGCGCTTACTTCCAAAACTTCTTGGTTGCTGGTGGAAATTGGCCACTTTATTCTCAGGGGTCGGTGAATCATCGCGCTGGTGGGTGAAAACGCATCACACACACACACACACACACATACACACACACACACACACACACACAAGCATAAGGAGAGAGAGGCGGGATTATCTAAAATTAAAAGAAATATTTACGTTTGTTGAGGATGAAATATAATATCCTATGCATGCTCATGAGGAGTCATAAAAGACGAGGAATGGTGGATATTTACCCTCCTGCTCTTAACGATCATCACAACATCTTCTTTTAACTTATCATTTTCCACTACATTGTTATTCCACATATCCGTCGAGGGTGAAGGCGATGGGGGAGGTGGTTGGCTCGTCCCCAGGATCCCATCGTCACCCATATGCCGCGGTGATGCATTCGGAGTTGTCACTCGCTCCTGGCCATGCATATCCATATCTCCATCCTTCAGCTGAGAAGAGGGAGAGGGGGGGTGGGTGGGGGTGGTTATCAAATGCCTTCAGGTAAAACAAGTTCCTGTAATGGTTTTGAGTGCTTGGAAAATCTCATCTGTGAAAGCTATTATGTGCTCCCTAGCAGCACCTCACATCCGAACAACGAGCTCACGTAATACTAATTCCCTTGTATTTATAGAGATCTAGATATTTTCTCCTATTCATCTCGCGCTATTTCCCGTCTTATTATTTACATCGTCCTGCATGAAGCGGTTCTGGCTCATCGCATGTTCGTGCGCAGCGGCCCGCTCAGCTTTGTGGAGCTAAACAAGAGGGAAAGGAAGAGGAAGGAGGTACAGGACATTCATAATGACGATCAACACAAATCGGATAACTTTCTTTCCTTTATAGCACACACACACACACACACACACACACACACACACGTATTATATGCGTGTTTAGATAAATTTTACAAAACACTCTTTTTACCAATTCAGCACACTGCGCGTATTCTTCGTCTCGGTGCATCTCCTTCAAAATCTGACACATATAGCGTAGGCACTCAGCGTTGTCCGGATCCTGCTTGTGGATGGCCCTGATTTGAACATTAATAGAAGAAAACTGAGTGAAACACACACAGAGAGAAAGGCCATCGATCGATGTTGGTGGTAGTTGTTCGGGCACTCGTTTACCTATAGCACTTGAGTGATTTGGTGAAGGCGCTCATTCGTCTGTAGCAGCTTGCTACCATCAGCTTCCACTTGATTTCGTCTGGCTCTATCTCAGCCGCCCGCTCAAAGAACGGTATGGCGCGCTCGTAGAGATTGGATTTGACAAACCTGTGTCAGAGAGGGGAGGGGGGGGGGGCGGGAGAGAGATGGAGCTCAGAGACGGTGGACTGGTAAATGGTTGTACTAGTACCTTTCTGCTCAGCATAGCGTCATCATCATCATAATAGTAATCATGTTCCCCAACATCTCCCCCCTTCGCGTCTCTCATTATACTCACTCACCAAACTCCAAGCCAGGAGATAATGTCCATGTTGACGGGGTAGACGTTGTATGAATCGCTGTAGTTGTGGAAGGCAGCCGTGTCGTCGCCCCCCTTCTTGTGTAGCGCTCCAATGCGGTACAGTATCGTGGGATCGGTGGGGATCTGTTAAGAGAGAAAAGTCAGAACGAATACATACTTCTGGAGGTCGTTTAGCATCATCGCCGCCAACCCGTCTACCGTTAAGCATCACATTAATTTCCCCACGTTCTAACACACACACACACACACACCGCTCCGTGAAGGATCTTGAACCACTTCGTCGCGGGGCCTGAGTCCTCCATCATATCGTAGAGATTGGCGATCTGATAAATGACCATGGGGTCTTTTGGGACGATCCGGTGCAGCTTCGAAAAGGCCATGAGGGAGGCCTTGAGGTTTCCCAGCCGCTTATTCACGAGCCCAAGGTTGTAGATCGCCTCCACGCAGTCTGCTTCTACTCCGATGGCTAATGGTGGCAAAGTCGCAGCAGTAGCAGTAGCAGTAGCAGTAGCAGTAGGGGGAGGCGAAGGAAAGAGATGCCGTGCATGAGTTTAAGCTAAAACGCGTTCCTCGGGCACACGCTGCCATCATGACTTCTACTACGACTGCCGCCACCACCACACAAACACACACTAACACACACACACACACACACACACACACACACACAAGGAAGAAACCACAACCAGACATTGACCGATATCGCCTACCTTCTAAGTAGAGCTCCTTTGCTCCGTCGAGGTACCCTTGCTTGAACATGAAGTTGGCCTTGTTGACCAAGGCCTTGGCGTTGTAGCGGTCAGCGCGCACGGCCTTCTCAGCGTAAACCTCGGCATTCTTCAAGTCGCTGTCACAACGTGAGAGAGAAAGCATCAGAGAGATGATAACAGAGGAAGGGTGCTTTCGTTTTGCTGGTGGGGCGCGCTGAAGCAACAACCCCTCTCTCCATCCTCTCACTACAATCTCCTCCATAATCTCCTTTTAAGCATACCCTTCGAGGAAGTAGAGGAACGACAAATTCGTGGCCGCCTGATCTAACAACGCGGCTTCTTTTCGCTCGAAATCCTTGAAGGTCTGGATAGCACGCGAGATGTCTTTGCGCTTAAGATACGCAGTGCCCAGCGCAATCTCCATCTCCATAGCCAGCCGTGGGAATCTGAAGCAAAGGAGGATGAGAGTGGAAGAAGAAGAAGATGGCGATGATGACAGTGCTGAGATAGCAACTGATTATATGCTAAAATTCATAAGGAATGCAAGGAAAGATTCGATTCTATTAAGTATTTATGGATTCCACATTGTTATCTAGGAGCGTTGGAATATATATATATATATATATATATATATATATATTATATTTATTTATATATCAAGCTTGCTGAAACTTTATTTTCTCTCTCTCTTTCTCTCTCTCTCTGTCTCTCTCTCTCTCTCTCTCTCTCTCTCTCTCTCTCTCTGTCTCTCTCTTCAGGGTAGTAGAGGTAGTGGTAGTAGTAGTAGCAGTAGAAGAAGGAGAAGGAGGAGGACGACGAGAAGGAGAAGGAGTACAGAGGCTTTCCCTCTCCGTTGCCATCAGGATCACGCGCTGGCTCTCTTAGCTGCCCGATCACCCATTTATATCTGTGAGGGTGAAAGAGATTTCCTCGATCAATACTTGCACGTGTGTGTGTGTGTGTACATGAGTAAGTAAGTGCTCATGCTCTTTTCGACTATCATCCAATGAACCAATCCCCCTCCCTTGCTCACCCCGCGGCGAAATCGCTCGGCTCGATGACGGGGGCAATAAGACGTGCGGCCCGGTATACGAGACGCTCATCATGCGCCCGGCGTGCAGACAACTCCGCCTTCAAATCGTCCTGAAAACAACGGAGGAAGTGATATCAGCGAGAATGTACCTACATGACGCGCTATCTAAAACATCCAATGATGGCTGGAGATATACAGACGTATCGGTGAAGCTACTATGATGCATTGCTACCTTGCCGTCCATTCCTTTCATGTCGCGCCCTCCAGGAACCGACATTTTTTGGTCGGAAAGGGGATTATCCTCCTCCTCTTCGTCATCGCTGTCTCTAGCACTTCCGTTAGTGTTGACAGCCAGCAACGCTGTGAATGCTAGTTTCATTTTCTGCCACCAAAAAAAAGTATCTATCGTCATCTGCATCAACATTGTCTGGGGAGGGAAATCTCTGCTGATATGAGATCACCCTCAAGACTGCCAGAGTTCAATCGTTTCTCGCTCCCCTCTACATTATCTATCGTCGTTGTCGTCGGCGTGAGCATCATCGCCATCATCATAACCTCGATGCATCATTCACTCTTCGTTCCCGTCGTCAATATTTATCATCTTTTTCTACCTTGATATTTCCCCTGGAATAGTGGCATAGAAGGAGGTTGAACCCAGTTGTAGTGTTTGGGTAGGAGTTCATGACCGACTCGAAGGATTCGATGGCCTCTTGGTACTGCCCCAACCTACCATAGGACACGCACACACACACACACACACACACACACACACAAACAAACACACACAAACCATAGAAACCAGAAAGAAAGTGAGAAACGAAACTTCAACGACGAAGTTCATAATTAGCATGCCTCTAAACAGGCACTGAACATGAAAGAGATCTGTGAATTAAAAGCCGAATGATCTCACTTTTCCTTATTTGTTCCCACGACAACAGTATTTCTTGGTGTCAACAGTATCATCCCAACAAGCTTCTACTGTCTAGCTAGACAATCTTTTCAACTCTCTCAAATAATCATCATTATCATCATCATGGTCGTGATCTTTCGAGGGGAGAGGGTATTTGTCGTAACTGTACGAACGCGTTGCCGATATTCTGCATGATGCGAAAGCGCGTCTCTCTCGAGCTCTGATTGGCTGTGGAGATCTGATCCATGGCCATCCGGTACCTAGTGTTGATAGGAGGAGAAGTGGTTAGTTGGTCGCAGAATTACCAAGCAGAGGCCTCCATGAAACGCACGGCGCGCTGTTGATTTGATATTCCAAAATATTCCAACAAGCATTTGATCGCGCACTGAGTTTCGAATGGTATTCGGTGTTCTCATCATCAAGGAGATTCCGCTCTATCTGTGCGCACTGCTATATGAACATAGTCTTTCTCACATTCTCTTGGCAGCGGCGTATTTCTTCTGCTCGTAGTATATGTTTCCCATGTTGACGCGGAGGCGGCCGAGGTAGGGGTACTGCTTGTTCTTCACTATTTGACTGTACGCCGATAAAGCCTCATCATACATGCCTACCATACAAAGGATTTAGTAAAGATGAAAAGGGTGAGTGCGCGAATAACAGACGCATCATGCCAGTTCTGTGCAGGCAGAAGCATTCTTCTCTCGGGTATCCCAATTTGAAAGGGATTGCATGGTCAGAGTCGTCATTCTATTTCTCACCACTTGCGTGGTACTGACGAGCGAGGTTGAACCTGACCGCATAGGTGAGATCCATGTTCACCTAAAGCAGCAAGAGAGAGTAAGTAACAACATCAGCGTCAACTCAAAACGAACTCCAACGAGCATCAGAGATATGCAAGTGATTCTTTACTCGTTCACATTTTCATTTTGGCTATTATTATATGTCCTCTCGACGCTGCTGCTTACTTGTTCGCCTAGCTGCGATTTGTCCCTGTGTTTTGTGAGAGTTCTCTCCTTCTTGACGGCCTGAGAGGCTCTTTCGAGTGCCCTTGAGTAGTCTCCGGCATTGTGTGCCTCTGTGGACTGCAGGAATAGATCATGAACCTCCTTTTCCATCTTTCGGGCAGTTTCCTGAGTTAGAAATTCATCATCAGCAGAAGTAAGAGCAATTCAAGAAGGAATGCACATGATGATAGCGAGCATCGCGAAAGAGACGGATATGTGCTTGCATATTTACCTCAGGAGTTTGCTTCTTCTTTTCCTCTTTCAACGTGAACATGGACGATGATTTGCCCATGGATTGGTTTAAGGGATCCCATCTGCATGGAGAAGAAGGTGAGGAGAAGCAAGGGAGATAGGAGTAACTCTAGTCATCATCCCAACACATCAACGAAGTATCATTTGCACGGAAAACCTTGGTTGCTTTGAGGAGTAGCCAGCACTTTGCACAGCGGTCATCGGTCTCGCAATTTCACTGAAGGCGCCACCATTTTGCGTTCAGACAATATCACAACCGCACATACACAAAATGTTATACACACACACACACACACATACACACACACACATGTTAATTATATTACACAGAGTACTCACTTTCTCCCCCCCCCCCCTCTCTCTCTCTCTCTCTCTCTCTCTCTGTATGTGTGTCTGTGTGTACATGCATACGTGTGTGCGTGGCGGTAATTATTACAGGTGAGGGAGGAAGGGGAGAAAGATTAAATAATTTCCGTCGTCGTCTTCACACAATGTGATTCACGAGCTACACCGAACAACCATTTTATTCTATCCGGTTGCAATGAGAGGAGGAGAGGTCGATAATTATCGATTCCACTCATACTTTTTTAGAAGTACCTTTGCATCCCAACACCAAATGTGGTTGTGGGAGGACGGACACTCGGCTGCTGCTGACTCGGGGCAAACGGGTTGTAGCCCGAGATGTTATTGCTTGTTCCATGGTTGCTGGCGTTGTTCGTGGTCGTGATAGTTTTGTGGATCGTCTCTGTAGAGGCGATCTGGTCATAGCCAACATACAGATCCTCCTCCTCCTGCGGCTCCTGATGCGGGGGAAAATATGTGAGCAGTACTTATCACGTAGTGCTCGACAAGAACATTTTGTCGGGGGTGAGAAAAAGTAATGACGAGTTGGAAAGGCCAGACAGGGATGTGTACCCTCCCAAAGTTCTTCTGTGCGTAGGGATTGCCGATCATGGTTTTCCTCTCTTCGTTCCTTCCACAATGCGAGCTGTCTCAGGATGATGAAGACGGTTGGGGGCGAGAGGAGTTTTTTTGGTAACCGACCCGAGGACGTTTTCCAGCTTCAAATATGTTGTCGCGATACCAAAACCCAGTTCATTTGTATCTAGATTTAGCAGCAACTGCATCGCGGGAAAACTTCCAGGAGATCGATCCAACGTCCTCCACGCTGAAGCAAGGATTTTTTTTATCAATTTATGCATGTCGCAGACCTAAATAGGGATCCATTTTTCTCATATATGTCATACTCGTTTTGGGCAATAATTCATCGGGAGAATCTTGGCTGTCTATCATCGCAAAGTTTCCACGTCGTTCTTCAATCCTCCCCCCCCCCCCATTTTCTTTGGAATGCTCCTCATCCACGCGCTGGCGCTGGGAAGTTATCACATTCATGCCAGAATTCATCTTTTTACTTTGTGTATACAGAACGGTTCATACAATGTTCACTGCTGGCCAGAAGATTGTTTCATTTGACATCGACCCCCCCCCCTCCACACGTTGGGATTGCATTGCATTCTGCCAAATTAAAAGGTTGGAATTCTGGGTGGCCTCAGCCAAACGAGGGCTTCTCAGAGTATCAGCCCGCGCTTGCCAGCGCTGACGAGGTTTCGGGGCCGCAACCATGCGGGCATACGAGCTTTCTCACACCAGATGACGAAGCGGTCTAGACCCCGTTCTACATCTATTCAGCTGCAGGTAGGAAAGGACTTCAGACTTTCCCTGAGCTTTAGGCATTTTTCAGTTTAAACTTTCTTGTCTAGCCTCCTCTTGCTTTTCTCTGCCTCTTTCTGCCTCTACAGTATATACATATATATATATATATATATATATATATATATATTATATACATTACACATATACGTTTCTATACGCATATTCAAAATATTTGTACTAATACGTATTCTCTCCACATATGAACGTAGTTTTAAATGATTATCGAACAAAATTTTAGGATGAAACAGTTCTTAAGGCTAGAGATTTTGCGCGGCAGCAACAGGACCAACCACAGCAGCTGCTGCCATTGCGTCCTTTTGCAAAGAAGACTGCGACAATGCGTAGGAGAGGAGTAGGAAGTGCTTTTCTTGCGTCCATCACAGGGTTATCCATGGCGCTTCAAATGCAATTATCTGAAGCGATGGCTGCAAAGGTACGACCAAACGTCGATGATATTGGCAATGTGCTCTGTCTCCCTCTCTCTGTCTCTCTCTCTTTTGTGCGCGCGCGCGTGTGCGTGATAAGTGTGTGCCAATACAGAATGATAACAAAAACCTCTGAAAAATCCAAATAGCCTATGCTTTTCATCATCATCAGTAGCACCATCCTTCATCAACAACAGCAACAACTGAACAATCTTCCACAAGCTTCTTGTTCTCCTCATGATCCTCTGCCATTTCAGACTACGTCATCATTTCCAACGGATATCGGTGGAGGGTCATTTCCGACTGATATTGGTGGGGGAGGTGGTGATAGCAGCCCTAAGTCCCCACCACCATCATCATCATCATCATCATCATTTCCACAAGAACTGGGTGGTGGGTCTTCAGAACAACTACCCAAAAGCGGGGGCTTTCCGACGGAAATAGTAATATTATATATATATATATATATATATATATATATATATATATATTTATACATTTAATTATCGCGAGAGTGTGCGCGTGTGTGTGTCCGAGAAAGCACACACCACCCCCGCGCTTGTTTGTGAATATAATGGAAGATGTGGGAGAGTCGGGTGAGGGCTGAAACACTCACACTGGACAATACATATATGTGACGACGTGATCTGGGTGGATACAGGTATGTATCTCTCTCATCTACTGCCTCTCCTCCCTCAG
>ADNK01000010.1:0-15000 GCA_000320545.1 Bigelowiella natans CCMP2755
GGGGAAATAGGGTTTTTTTTTGTCCCCCCCCCCCCCCCCCCCCCCCTCTCTCTCTCTCTCTCTCTCTCTCTCTTCCCTTGTTGGTTTTTTCTTACAGGATGAATTCCTTCCCGTCGCAACATTTCTCAGCGCAATCGATACGAAGGAAAAGCCAGCGATCGTTGATTTTCTGAGCAAATCAGCGGGTTCTGCGCTCGATCTGAAAGAGGTTATTATTGTGATTTGGCGGTGGTGCGCAAGCATCATCCACAAGAGTGCGAAACCGTTGATGGCAAACTATTCGCTGCATACCAAGATTGCATTTGAATAGAATTCTGGAAACCTATTCCTCTATCTAAAATATGTTCCCCTATTCACTTCAGCCATCTCTACCCCGTAGGTGTCTACTTCAATGCTCATGATGATTAGTTTTTCTCCATCCCCCGTCAATCCCCCCTCTCTTTTTGCACAGACGTTTACGAGCATGGACACAAATAAGGATGGACTCTTGGACGAGGATGAGTTCGTGACAGGATTTGCTAAGATCCTTAACGATAGCAACAAGTGGTTGGTGCCGTATCTCGAATACATGTGCAAAAACCCCTTCAAAGGCATGCCAGTCGATGAGCTCAGCCTCCTAAAGACCGTAATAAAGAATAACAATAATCCTTCATCTTCAAATAACAATAACAATGTTGGTGTTGCTGCTGTTGTTGAATCTGAGCCTAAGATCATACTCATCATCATTCACTAACCATTCTTGCTACTGAACTACTGTGCACAACACAACAACTAATTCCAGGTCACGGCCTACTTGAAGGATACTTTCATCAAGGAGTTCTATCCGCAAGTCATCATCATCATCATCATCATCATCATCATCACCATACTATCATTCATGAACATTTGTTTATTTGGAAACGTGATCGTCAGCACTATTGACCACTACTGAACTGCTACGTGTGATGATTATTATAAAACTAACAATATCATCACTCACTTTTCACAGGTCCAGGCTGACAGCAAGAATGCAGATCTGATGAAGCAAGCATTTGCCACAGCTGATTCCAACAAGGACGGTGTGATCGATGAGCGCGAATATATGACTAACGTCATGGTGCACCTCTTTGCATCTATGGATAAAGCTGTGCTCAAAGAGGTGGTGCTTGAAATAGTAGTTATTGCGGTGGGAAAGGGAGGGGGAGGAGTACTCTTAAATATCAGTATCGGCGTGATGCTGCTGCGCTACTGCTGCTCGATTCGTTTGTCCCCCCTCCCCCTGTCGCAACTTGCCATTGACAATGTTCGATGATCCATCTCCCCCCTCAACCCCTATTTGCTGCTTATTATACGTGCCCCAGGCAGCGAAGAAGTCCAAGGATAAAATGAAGGAAGAAGCGAAGAAGAAGCCCATGCAGTTAAAGCCGTTGCCTTTGCGCCGTCCCTCATTGATCCTGAAAGTGAGGCCTGTTAAGATGGGGAAAAGACTCCCCATGAGGAGGGGCCGTCCACTGGCCGGGGGGAGGTCCGTCGGAACAGTTGGAACAAGAAATCTGGATTGTAATAACAGAGAGGATGGCAAATCTAAAAATAGACCTCGTGTGCATCATCAGAAGCAGCAGAGGATGGTGACACAGGAGGATCTAGGGGAGGAGGAAAGAGAGCTTCTCGTTGCAAGTACGCCTTGAATTTGAAATAGAAGAATAGGAGAAGAAATAGAGAGAGAGAGAGAGAGAGAGAGAGAGAGAGAGAGATTCTTGTGAAGGGGAAATGATTTAATATGATTACTTTATTAAGACTGTTTTGATGAGAGGCTGGTCGTGGTAGTGATGGTGGTGGTGGTCGTAGTGGTATGGGTTGGCTTATACTTGCGAGAAAGGAGGAGGCGGCGGGATGACAGATAATAAAAGAGATGAAGACAAAAGATATTACCCAAAAGTAGTGAGAATATAATCGAAGAATTCCAATTTATGGGTGTGTATGCGCGCATATGCGCGCGCGTGTGTGTATCATAAATAGCCATTCGCACGACTTCAAGACCATCTGATTGGGCACAACCAGTAATGGTACACCAGCTAACTAAGTGACAAAGCAACAATAATAAGAAGAAGACGGAAAAAAACCTGAGCCCGCATGGCTATCTTGATTGTCTGTTTAGGGAATCAATTCGCCGCACGTTTGAATACCACACTAGAACTGACAAACACTATGACCACACAGACGGTAAGTCAGCCACAATTGCTGCTACAAGTAGTAGTACCCAGAAAGAAAGTGAAGATGTCACCTGATGGAGATGCTCATGGCGGCGACGACGAGGACAACGACAAGGTACCTTCGCAAATAATGCAGAAAGTAACTGCAAAGTGGCTGGCTCAGGCGCAAGATGAGGTAGTAGTAGTAGTACTAGTAGTAGTAGTAGCTCTTTGTTTTTGGTTGGTTGACATCCTAGTCGCTACAATACAATGTAACAAGATATGATAAGATAAGTTATATGTATATATAATCTATAGTACTTGCGTCTTAATTGCTTCCTCCTTTTGAACATGATGAATTAGCACGCTTCCGTGGCGTCATTCGCCCGCCATGCCTTGGAGTTGCTCAAATTTGGCGCACCTGCACAGCTCGTGAATGGAGCAATGTCAGCAGGTGGAGGAACAATAGTAGTATTAGTAGTAGTAGTAGTAGTAGTAGTAGCAGTAGGAACGGCATGAATACTTGGCTAATATCACCTCTCTACTACTAATATGACTACTACCACCACTATATTATGTGTGGTGTTGTTCATCTTTGTGCGTTTGTTGTGTGCCTCCTCCTCAGGCCAAGATGAAGTACGGCATGCGCAGTCGTGTTTCGAACTCGCATCGCGGTTTTCACAGCAGCAGAAGCACAACAAGGCGAAAGCAGAGAAGATGACGGAGAAGAAGAAGAAGAAGAATAAGACTGCGAATGGTGGCAGCAAGGAAGAGGAGAAGAAGACCGATCTAGCCACCCCAGTTTACTTTTCTCCGGGACCTTTAAATATCGATCGAGCACGCAGGGTAAGAGAGAGAGAGAGAGAGAGAGAGAGAGAGAGAGAGAGAGTTTGTGGATTTTGTTACAATAGCAGCGGCAGCAGCAGTCCCAGATTAGGTGATAATGAAGAGCGTGCACGTGTGCCTTAGCTCCTCATTTTGTTTCGATGGTGGAAGAGAGAGAGAGAGAGAGAGTGTGTGTGTGTGTGTGTCCAAATGATTTGTTGTGCGCATAGATAGATATAGTCTTGCCTCAACTTCTTCACATTACTCCGATACTAATTCTTTGAACATCATCAGCTCGCAAAGACGCTGCCGGAAATGGCTGTTGAGCTTATGCAGGACGGCTGTAAGTACTCCTCCTTTTCTTTTCGTCAAGTAGTTATTCAAAGAAGCAGCTCAAATTAGATTCCATCATCTGAAAGAAGGATGGGTTGTCTTTACCTTTCCTCCTTCGAGATGACGAAGGGCTTCACCCGTGTTGTGGTAGGAGGAAGGAGGCGCGTCGAGCAACCTCTCCTCGCAACCACATACATAAAACCTGTATCTTTGCACGTTCACGTATAAAACGAAGCTTCACATTGGCAATTTTTTTGATGATTCACCCTTAAAGGCGTTGGTGAGACCGAAGCTGTTTTAATTGCCGCACGGCAGCTATTGACGGCGACGGATCCGCATGTGCGAAAAACGCTCCAAGCCATTGTACAGGTAGCCAGTAGTAATAGTAGCAGTATTGTAGTAGTAGTAGTAGTAGTAGTAGTAGTGGTGGTGGTAGTTGTGGACGAAATCCAAAATTGTGCTTCGGTATATGACAAACTGGATGACTTATTCCACAGGAGGAGGCGAAACATGCGGAACTTGCCTGGAAGACGCTGGCCTGGTCCATTAGCCAGAAAGAACAAGGTACAACACACTTCACTACTCGCTGCGGAGGATGATAAATCGCGTTCTGTGGGGAGTGGGGAAGGGAGAGGAGAAAGAGAGGACAAAACATCGTCAATTTCATTTGCGCTGACAAGTTTGACACATGCCCTGTATTCTAGTATAGTATACATCTTCACTCCTCTTTATTTATGCGTACCTTCATCGTAAAATGCCAACTCTGCTACTGTAACCATCATGATGGATGAATGCCATACGGAAGGTGGTAAGGTGCTGCAGGCCGTGCTTCCAGTTTTTGAGAAAGAGCTGTCGAAACGCACCAAGACAACAACGGTCATACGCAGCGGGGCCATAGACAGCAAACAGGTAAGGACCCTTCAAAGGTACGGCGTTGTAAACGAAAGTGCCATCTTGGAGGTGAACAAGATTTCTGCAGTCTTGGTGAAAGGCCTCATGGATGACGTCCAAACCATGTTCGAGGAGAAAAAGACAACAATTATCAAGTCTAAGGTGAATGGAAATGAACAGGAAAAGCAGAAGAATGCTCCATCTACTGCCCATTGGACCACATTCAATCCGCTCAAGCGAGTGGAAGCAGCTATCAAGCAAGTTTCGTCCTTGGGATGAGATTGCATTTGAACGATCAAATTATTGGTTACTTTGCTTGTGGTAACTTGCATGTCTAGATGTGTAAAAACAATAAACGACACAGATTTACATGCACATTACTAGCTTATTGCGGTAGCAAAGAATAGCTTCATTATGAGTCACTCTCGATTTACGATTAATGATGGCATCTAGTTAGCTAGGCATGACAGCACGTGAACTACTAGACTACACTAGCTAGCTAGAACAAGCTAGCAAGCGTTTCGCTTCTATTTGACCTAGTCTAGCTAGCCATGGCTAGCTAGTAGTTAGAACTAGAGAATAGTGATCTATGCTATTGTAGATTGTCTGCCACGCACCGCTAGATCGGTGACATTGCTAGATTGCTTAGATTTGGCACAACATGTCTAGCTAGCTAGATGTGGCTCACGTATTACTTGCTGTCTAGCCGTGCTAGCGATAGCTAGATAGCAGCGTGTTGCACTGTCTAGCAGTGCACCGCATAGCATCGCGCGCGCAAATTAATAGTGCGGTGCGGATCGATATCTAGGCATGGGCGGACAGCCTTACAACCTAGTCATTTGACAAGCTAGATGCAATGTGCGGTCGACTAGCTACACATTGCATCTATAGCTAGTCGACCGCTCATCAGTCTGTCTATCTACTACACATGCTATGGCTAGATGGGTCATGCATGCAACCATAGTCGACTGCAACTTGGAGCACCATCATGCTTGCATCTAATTTGCAAGTGTCATTGAAATTCATACTTGCAGTAGGAAAACTCTGCGGCTCTGCTTATCAGCTTTATTATGATTCTATGTTCTATGTCTAATCTGCTACATCTGATTCGTCACCATCGTCCTCTATTTTTTTTGTCTCAGGTTGTAGTTCTTCGACACCATGTTCTTCCTTCTTCTCTGTTGCTGTTTCACTCGCATCTTTTCTAATAACCAACTTTGGAATTTGTGGTCTGGTCACCAACGTATCTTCTTCTACTTGTGTTTTTTGTTTAGCTTCAAATAACTCCCTTGAACTGCCTTGTACACTCAGCTTCGGGACAGGTGATTCTGGTCCTGTGTTCCCACTACTAGGACGTGAAATCCGACTCTGTTTTGGTGGGAAGGGAGGCAAACTAGGCGCTGGACCTTTCGGAGGAGGGCTCAACGGAGGTAATGGCTGCGTGCTACTATCATACGAATGTTGATTGTGCAACGATGTAGTTGCCGAGGGTGTATGACGAACTGTGTGGGTATGATGAGCAGCGAATTTAGAAGTGTCGCTTGTCTTCACCCATTTTGCGGCCCGCTTGACTTTAGCTTTCTTATCCAGGAACCGGATGTAAACCTCGTCCCTAATCCTGATTAATTCATCATACTATCTCAATACAAGTTAGTTACTGGACCTTGCAAGAATAATATTCGCTACCAAAAGATCTCTCTTTTTGGACCTTGGATGTTCGTAATTATAACCTAATGCATCACCTGCTTGAGAACTCTAACAAAAAAATTTCACCTTCTACCAAATTTTCGAAACTACTCGAGCAAAGTGAAATCATCAGTCTACATTTTTTCGTGCTAACCTCATGCCATTTTCCATGCTTATCCTTGTAGTCCACTCTATTCCCGATCTCTAATTTAAGTCCGTTTTTCAACTCCAAAACCCCTGCAATATGCTATATCAATCAGTGTAGACCTTTAGAATAAACATTTAGAACACTGTGTAGATAACTTCTTCCTTGTATCAATATTTTTTAAAAAAATGTACCTTGGCGATGCAGAACTACTGGAGAATCTTTGGTGGCGGCACTGTTTCCTCCGAGTGGATTTGGATTTGGTGTAGGTTTAGTTTCAGCTTGGTATCGGAGGACGGAGGCGAATATCGATTGCTTCCGATGTGCTCTCCTGAAGCTAGCTACTGGACTGCCGCCCACAGATTTCGACATTGGAGAGTCTAGTCTGGATATCGAACCTTGGGAAGCAGCAAGAACTGTTGGTCTTCGGCTCCCAAATATTGAGGGAAAGACAGATCCTCTGCGGCTAGAGGGAGATGGGAAGAAAGATCCTCTACGACTTGATGCGGTGGATGCGGCATTACTCTGTACTGCAGATGATGAAGCTTTAGAAGTTTCCTAAATTATGCATTTTAAAGAGAAATTATCGGGGAAAATTGTAAGCTACTGTACTCATTCATGGATTCATGGGCACAAATTATTAAGCCATCTGTGACATACATAGATTACGATGAGCTTTTTGAGTTTTTTCTTTAATGTATCAGCATGTTTCTTCTTGAACCCAAAATGGACTAGATCCTCTGCCTGTTAATAATATATACGAATCAGACTGCTATTGGTCCTTGAATAGGGGCTGTTACCTCCAGTCCTGTAAGTGTAGATCCTACAGAAAACAATTTTTTGTCAAACACTCAGCTCGCATATATTTTCAAAAAAAGTTTTACTGCACCATCTATTTCCTCTTTCACACATAGTGCAGCATATTCAGTCCACTCCTTGCCTCTTCCAGTTCGTTTCACAAACGATGCTGCTTCCTAAAAAAATTCAAAGCCCGATAATCACCCGAAGTTTTGCCTCTATTTTAAAATAATAAGTAATAATAATCACAATATTAATTACCGCTATCGTCCATTTGTCCACTCTGAGGGGCAAGAACATCTTTTCATCAACTACGATTGGTGGTGGAAGAGGAGCTTCAACTATGACGTGATTCGGGTTGTAGGATGGCCCAGGCCGATGGTTGACAGCAGCTGCCATGTTTTGCGATGTTTCCAATCCAAAAGACTTGGCGCTTGACTTCCCTGGAGGCTGCTCAGCCTTCTTCCTGGCTCTAGTAGGGAAATGAAAGGGGGAGATAGCCACGCTTTGATTCCCCTATGAGCTTCTTCGTTCCACCTGTTTGTCTGGTCTGGAGATTGACTTTGTTCCCAATCGGAAAAATTAATTAATCGGGAAACCACGTGCATCTTCATTCTTCACACGCAGCAGGCGGCACGGCACGTCGGCGGTTTTCCTCTGCGACGACAACTTTCGCCAATTTTTCCAGGAGAAAAAGGCGCTTTCACTGAACACTTGATTGACGGAAGGCAGCACAAAGGTGTTCGGATCGATTCAATGATTCAGACACCTGGACAGTGTCGTGCACCGGCGCATGACACCCATCCAACAAAGTCTTCAATCCGTTGAGTCTCATTTCAACCTCCGAGGTGCACACCTTCGAGTGCAACGTGGGTAAAACCTGATTCACATCACGCCAGATTTTCTGATTGAATTGAATTGAATTGAATTGAATCCAGCACAATTGAGGCAAAAGAACTGCGATGGGAGAAAAGCGTGCACGCGTGCAGACAAAGCTGTCTGGCTGTGGCCACAACGCACAAACTGAACTTGACAATTTTGGCCACAATGCACATCGCCTAGATCGTCTGATCGCAGCAAGGTGGCTGTGGCTCCGTGTTGTGCAACACGAGACGGTGCATCCCAGCTGACATGCGTTCAAATCCAGCTGGAACTTGGCTGCACAATGTTCAATTTTGGGCTTTTTCCTTCGCATGAGATGAGAGCTTGTTGAACGCAACACGTTGAGCATCTTGTCATTGAAGATGATGGTTTCTGCGACTCAGCACCGCACAGCATTGTGGCATGCCAGCATGCACATATTGGCACCCCTATTAGCCCCCCCCCCCTCCCCCCCCCACACACACACATCCGCCAGACTGCTTCTGCGAAGCAACAACAGGGCTGGCTACACGTGCACGTCTAGACGTAGCAATGCCCGAACCATGGCTAAAAAACCCACAACACAGTCGCAGTGCGGCAACCTAGCAATACCACTTCATGCACGCTGAGCTAGCTGAGCTGTGCATGTCTGCAGCTGCTAGCTTGTCGCTGTAAGCGCATCGTAATTGTGCTCGCCATGAATCTTGTCGAATGTACATCTAGAGATGTAACGTGTAAAACGATTCACGCTCGCCTCCTTTGATTTTACAAAATGCATGCGCATGCCGCTACAGCATGATGATGCTTTGCTCGAACAAGATCAACTTGCTGAGAGGGTCACTTTATCCTTTACAGTGTCAGGCAGAAGCCAGAAGAGCCAATAGACAAAAGATGCAGGCAACCGACCCGCCTTTGCCACTACATATCTCACCTTTCACATGATAAAGTATTCAGTATTTACGCAGCAAATGCACACACGAACACACACACACACACATACACACACACACACACACTTCTTTTGTATCTGTGTGTGTAAGTCGAAACCGCGTAAGTATTGATCGATTCTACAGATAGCTAGTTTTTAACTAATAGAAGTAGGCTAGATAAAGGAGCAAGAGAAACGCTAGGTGCCACAGCATACCTTCGGATATGGCGAAGTGATGGCGTGCAAAATGGCCTCATCCGTAACATCCGTACCGGTTCCTCTTTGTACCACATGATAGAGAGAATAGTTCAGGACAATCAAGATGATAACTGGGAGGGGGTTACTGAGTGCAATGCATATCACCAGATAATACCCTACGTATTCACTGCCATGATAGTGTGTTGCCAATGTACTTCTTGTTCTTTCTCTCACCTGTCATGCTGCTTGAGGCGTTTTGTCTCGTATCCGCGGAATACATGCTCATACAACTCGAAGTCCTGGCAGTAGTAATGCGGAAGAATCAAGGACATGGGGTTTCTTGTAGAATCATAATTTACGACGCATATATATAAGGATGATTCATATAATGATGCGTATGCCTGATCCTCTTTTATTCCTGTCATTCTCCCCACGATGATGTTTTTCAGAAGGGTTGCATAAGTGCCATTCACCCGATAATAACCGGTTGGCAGTAGCGTGTGGGGCCACTAGAATCCACTATTCTGCAAGCAATATACACATATACGCACTACTACTACCTCTTTAGGTAAGTTGGCAAACGGCACGTTGTCGCCCACCTGTTTCTCAGTGATACCTATTGCATTTAACATCAGCGTGAAGAACCATGGGATGGTGGGTAGTGGTGGCAATGGGGTTGTTTGGTTGATATATTTTTTAATTCATGTTTAGTAGTAGGAATAGTAGAATTGTTGACACAAAATTTTTGTCTGCTACTATCCTCCCCCCCCTCGTCCTCTGCTTCTCCAAGTTATGGTTGTGAGTCGTTTCGTTAGGATTGTGAAATGCAGTACGCGTCTTGACGAAGCCAGGGTTGACAACGCTTACAGACATGTTCCACTTCGCCAACTCCATGCGCAACGACGCAGATACCCCTAATATTGATGACAAGAATTATGATTCTGATATTAACAATTTTGTGGATTTCTGGAGTGATAGCGGCCTCGACCTCCTCCCACCTGATCTTCATTTCAGTATGAAACACGTGTGCAAATAATACTCACACACACACACACACACACACACACACACATATTTATGTACATATATATATATATATATATATATATATATATATATATCCTGTGAAATCATCATCATCATCAACCAGATTATCGCCACTTTCATCTACAACTTCATTAGAAGCAGCAACCTACCGTCGACAGCTTGCTTCGTTGCGGTGTACACTGCTTTCGTTGGCCTCGGTGCAAAGGCGGCCAGACTTGAGATGTTGACGATGCGGCCTTCTGTGCATCGGAGCATAGGAATGCACGCGCGTGTTAATCGGAACACGCCAAAAACGTTCACCTTTATTCGTGAGATTAAGAGAGAGAGGGGGGGGGGGGGGAGAGTTATTGAGGGAGTTGTCATAGTACATAAAACTCAATTCCATTTATATTTTCGGCTATGCGTGCTGCGATAAAATGTACTGAGATGCAATGGGAGGGGATTGTTCGTTGCAAAAAATGGCTGCTAGTTATTGCCTGCTGAATTCAAAGCTCCCACTACCCTCTCATCTACCTCAAAACAGCGTTTGACACTGGCGATCTCCTCAATCTCTACGGGCAGCCCGGACTGCATAGAGGGAGGAGGAAAGGATTCGGCGAACGTGCTGATGTTGTCGCGAGAAATAGAGACAGATATAGAGGACTGATACCGAGATTCCAGCGTTATTGACTAGCGCAACGAGTTGCATCTTCCGCTCCTCCAACTCGCTCTTGACCGATTTCATCTACAGAATTTACAGATCATAATCTCACCTATTTTGTCACTTCATATGATAACACATAAAACTAATGATGAAGGTGACGGCAATAGAATGATCATAGTGATGATGATGGTGATGATATCAATTATTCAACGCATCTTATAAATTTTAGGATTTCACCGTAGACTCGACGCTTTCGCACGACGCCACATCAAGAATTACAGGAACAAGGGAGGGACGTTCTTTCACCAAACTTTCTTTATCCGCTTGCTTTCTTACCCCTGCGAACACGGTGAAACCGGCCGCATCAAGAGCCAGCGCCGCTGACCTTCAGAAAATAAAAATGACTAAGGTTAAATGATGATATTTTCACAATCAGAGAGGTACGCAACGGACCTTCCGATACCAGAGCTACAGCCAGATATGAGGATTGCACCCTTTTTATGCACTTTTCGGCGTGGCTGGGACAGCCATTTAAGCAGAGATCCCACAGCCCAAAGCAGCAGAACCCATAGAGAGCCGATCACTCTAATGAACGACAAATCGCATAGAAGCAATCAATCATCAGACACACGAAGAAGACGACGATGAGTCCCCATCCTCACTTCTCATTCTTACAGTAAAGAGGAAGTTGTGTAGAAGCATGTCCCAACCGCCAACGCCAGAAATGCAGCCGCGGCCGGCAGAGGTAGCGAGTTGTCCATTTTCCGGGTGCACGCGGCTCGGATATTCTGTGGGGCCTTTCTGGGTTGGATTTCAGGGTCAAAATAAGTAGGTTTTTTGCCCTGCGACATGGGTTCAAAGTAAGACGCAGGACGGAATTCTTTTCCTTTTCATCTTCGGAAGTGAAAGGGTACATTCGTCGTATTTTCCATATGCGACATGGAATTTCGTTGGTATGACGCGTAGAATGGAGGCCATTTCCCGGAGGAACTTCCACCTCGTCATCTTCCTTCGCCGCTGCTACGACGATGTCTGCGTCCAGCTCCTCAACCTGCATCAAAGTCTCCATCATGTCAGCCAAGGAGAGGGAGAAGAGAGGAAGCTGTAGCTACCGCACGATGTTCAGGATAGAAGATTCCTAACGTTTCCTTTTTTAATCTAGAGATGAGGCTGCGAGGCGATTTTCAGGGAAATTCGATCCTGACACTTCCCTCTGGGCAGTGCTGCAATCTCTTGAGAAGAAGACTGGCGAAAATTTCACAACCATGTATGGAGTTCCACCCCCGGAGGAAACTAAGCTGCTGCGCGTGCAGTACAACGTGAAGGGCTACATGCAACCTGTCTTAGAGCAGGTGGTGGTGACGCCAGTAACAGTCGTGTGTCGCAGCAGCATCGATGCATTTGTTCTTGGAAAACCTTACTTTTTCAAAAACAAAGGCTTTTAATTCTACATAATCATTCTTCCTTTAACTGTAGCCGATGGATGGAGGGACTGTTAATGCCACTTCAAAAAAGGTTATCATTCGGGTTTTATAACAGCAAGCTTTTCAACTCTCCCCCTTTCCATGCGTATCATTTGCAATACAACCCTCTTGGTGGTGGATTTTGTGTTGTTGTTTCACTAGTTCGATACAAAGCAATCCTTAAAAGAAACGACCATTGCCGATCTTGGCCCTTACAAATATGACTCCGTAACAATGCTTTTGGCGTTCCGGTGATCTAGAGTAGCCGTAGAAAACTGTATGAGTCGTTATAATAATAGATTCATTCATTTCCTCTCTCTCTCTTCCAAACTCGACAGATATATTTGAAATCAGAATTAGGAACTGACTCACAATAGTGATGTGTACTACTACTGTCGGCAGGTATGAAAAACCTGACATCGATGAGAAAACAGGCCAGAAGATGATCTCTCGATTGAAGGAAAAAATCTTTCAAAAAAATACCCCGCATACTCCTCAAAATGCTTCTTCGATCGCCTCTTCTTCGGACAGTAGTAGCAATATTCCGACTTCGCCGGCAACCCCTTCCGTCCCTTCTTCTAACAACAAAGGGACAACAACAGTGGAAGAATTGCGAAGGCTTCTTCCCTCTCATAGATTCAGACGTTTATTAGGTCGTTTACCGAAACAACTCAAGGAGGAAAGCTCTTCCGCACACCCTGAAACTAGCAGAGATAGCAGTAGTGGAGAGACACAGCACAGATCGGGAGTGTCAACCGCAAAGACAGAGAAGAATCCAGAGACGGCAGAGGAAGACTATGATGTTCGTGAGAACGACTTTGCCAGCTTGGTTAGCGCTGTACGTGGCGCAAGGCAGCAGAGCAGTAAATCCTTCTCACAGTTCAAAACAACGGTAGATCTGACTGAGTAAGCATATTGCTGGATGTATTTTAAGGGGGGGCATGGGTGGGTTGTTAATGTGGCTTTATGCTTTTAATTGGATGATGTGAAGAAGTTTTACATTTTGGACGCTTTTGTGTGGCTGCTGCTGCTGGTGCTGCCTGGTTGCAGATGCTGCGGATAAGGTTTCCTGGGCGTCTGATACTTGAGGCAAAGTTCCTTCCGGAGGAAACTGTGGCCGACGTTACCGAGTTCGTGCGCGCCTCCCTCAAAGATGAGAAGATGCCGTTCATACTGTTCACTGCGCCACCTCGACGGGTGCTCACTCCCGCTGATAAAGAAAAGTCTCTCGCTTCTTTACGTCTGGTTCCTTCTGCCATCATCCATTTCTCCTCCGAGCTCATAGATCCCATCAGTGGAAAACCAACGAAGAAAGGTGGTGGTAGTCATGGAAGGAACACGGCGGGCGGTGATGGTGGTGATGCTAAGACTGCTGGTGACAGTAATACTGATGATGATGATGATGATGGAAATCGGCAGCAGAGGACAAATCAGCACGGTTATGATGGTCCCGGGTGGTATTTTAAATCGAGTATCCTTCAACAATAATAGCATGGCAGCCAAATACGCGTCCATTATTACTGTACCAATTACCGTTCCGACGCAATAGCCATGATGACGATAGCATGATGTCACACAGCATTGCGGAATAATCATCAATTTCTCTACCCTAATGATCATCGTTCACGCTAGCACGACACATCAGCTAGAGATGGTCATCTGCTCGATGGATCGTAGTACGTAGGCGCAATAAATGACGCTTATCAATCCGCGGCAAGCATCGCACTGAATTTTTCCATGTGGTCCCTGCTCACGCATTACACTATCCGTAACTGTAGCACAGACAGGGGGCATCTTCAATGAAAAGCTTAGTCGCATTTCGCAGATGCATAGAGCCTTTATCATGCTTATTATACAGTGGACAGTATTTATGTTACAACACATATGAATAAATTGTAGGTAGTAGATAGGTATTAGCGAATAGCATAGTATAAGTGGAAGCCCACTGTTGCGCGTAGTGGTGCATTGTCAATTTTCATTCGCCCAAATAAATACTTAGAAATTGTCGGCTCCAACAATAACACGTGCTTGTGTACCAGGGTTCTGTGCTAGAGTGCAGATATTGTGCATCGATGAGGTTCTCTTGTAGCTCAACACTGTTATTGGCGTATAATTAAAACATGCAGTTCATGCATCGACTAGACTGATACTCCCAACGCAGAGCAAGCGTTATTTTGATATTCATAGTAACAATATGAAGGTGTGTGTGTGTGTGTGTGTGTGTGTGTGTGTAGCTGCATGCGATAAACTTCATGTCCTCCATCTGTAGAGTGGGCCCACACGACAGCACGCAGGAATAGGGGATTAGATTATTACCCAACGGGCGCTAGAGGCCGGAACCGCACAACCCTAAGATCTTGAGAACGGACCGAGTCCAAGGATATAAGCGCGGAGCCATGCAGTAGTTGAATGGCATCCATACCGAACTTGATATCGGGTATTGAACATACGTGTCCAGGATCAGAATCGCGAGTTCCAATCTGTGGAAATAAGCAATACATGCATGGCTAAGGCGTCAGATACAATGACAAGTACACGCATGGAGGGATGGATGGACAAATGAAGCATGCAGCAGCAGCAGCATATCCCGCAGACGATATTACAGGTACAATCTTATTATCGTCGTCCTCGCTGCTGCCTGCATGCTGTGTCGTATCACCTATCCATGGAAAGAATGTAGTCTGGGGCGTCGTTCGGTACAAGCCCACGTCGTGCCAAATCGGATCCGAAGGTGAGGAGGATCTTAAGAGGGGGGGGGGGGGGGGGGGGGGGGGGGGGGGGAAAAAAAAAAAGCTTGGGCGCCCGAGCCCTTTTTCCCCCCGGAAATTTAAAAGAAAAAATTTTTTTTTTTTTTTTCCCCCCCCCCCCCCCCCAACTGTTTTTTTTCCTCATTCACAAAAAAAAAAAAATTTTTGGGGGGGGTTTTTTGAAAAAACCCCCCCCCGGTCGCCAAAATTTTTCTAGGGGGGGGGGGTTTTTTTGTGGGGGGGGGGGGGGGGGGGGGGGGCCCG
>ADNK01000009.1:0-13499 GCA_000320545.1 Bigelowiella natans CCMP2755
TGTCAGTCGACTGGAGATGATCTACGTAGAGGGGTGAGTTGCATGCCAGAATGATTCCCCTGCACTGTTGTGCGATGCACGCGATGGATCACGTGTTCAGAGATTCAATCCCATGCCCGTCTGGCAGCCGTGGTGTGACAATTGCAATGGCGTGCTAGCGTGTTCTGTGATGCAGTTTCCCGTCTAGCCATTCTGCACTCCTCAATGATCAAGGTCTCAGCATCTCAATTTTCCCTGAGCTGGCGCGTTGAATGACCCTTTCAACCGCTCCATTGGAATCTGTCGCTCATTCACACTGGAAGACGTGCGCGTTCATCTCCCAGACTAGCAAGCGTTCCTTGCTAGTGGTCTTGCTGATGAAGGGCACACGAGGTTGAGTCAGCGTGTCCCACGATCCTTTCAGCTGCGCCACTGGAATCACTTTGCTCAATCAATCATTCGTTCAAGGTGTGGAAATGTTCCAACTTGCACGGTCACAGCCAATCTAGCAAGCAACCTGCAGGGCCCTTCAAAAGACACCTCGCACTCTTTCCGGTTCTCGCTGGCTTGGGATTGCATTGCCTCCGAACGTGACTCTGGCTGCAGCCTCTTCGTGCAGGTCTAGAAGTCTGTGAACACCAGCAAGAACCTGCATGCAAGTGATTGATGCCAATGAACTGTTTGCGCATGTCCAGCTAGCAGATGTCAGAAGACATTCTCTGTTCCTCGAGTTTGAGGGCGACGGCCGAACCCCAGCAGCCCAGCAGTATTCTTCAGAAATAATTTGTCGGGTAGCAAAAGAACTTCCGACAGAACCTTTTCCAAAAGTCCCGCCAAAACTAAGGACATCTGTTCGTATCTAGATTCTTGGCGATTCAATGGCTGCGTCTTCCAAATAGATCAATCGCAGAGCAGAAAAGCCAAACTCGAGCTGGCGCCCTTCCAGAAAGCAGTAACATCTTTCAAAATAGGACCTTCTCATTCAGTAACGACATCATATTATTATTGTCATAGGCCCTAAATGCGAATCGAAAATTCAAGTTGCCACACGCGGATTGCAAAGGACACACTCTCCCGCCGCCTCGCGCTGGTTCATCCTTTAGAGACTCTTTTTTAACGGAAGGTGTCGTCTGGGGTGACTTTAGAGAATGCGATATCTAGACGACTGTAGTACGAACAGTTTCCGTTTGAATAACCCTTTTGATGTGGCAGGGATTACTTTCAGTTGTTGGTAAAGCTCACATCGATTACTTTTCTCGTCACCCTTTTTATTTGATAGGACCCGATCAAGCAAGGCATAATCGAGCAATGTCCAAGGTAGACAAAGGACTTTTTTGGTCTCGCCTAAAGCGAATTTTTGACCATTGGGCTAAGGGTGGTAAACCATGGGGAGGCGGAGCGGATGCTATCATCGTCAACTATGGAAAGGCGAATGAGAACGTACTCTACAGCCGCACGTCTGCAATTCACCTATTTCTTTTTGGGTACGAATTCCCCGATACAGTTCTTGTTCTTACCAAGGGCAAGCTGACCATACTGTGCAGCAGCTCGAAAGCAAAATATCTAGATAGCCTTGGCAGTGAGAATAGGGGCATCAAGCTGGAGATAATGATCCGAAACAAGGAAGATAAGAATGCTGCCAATTTTGCGAAACTATTAAAGGCCATTAAAGGAAGCAATCAAGGATCGCTCCTTGGTTGGATTCCTAGCGAGACTCAGAATGGTAAATTTATTGCGCGGTGGAATCAGGCGTGGCAGGAGAACGGTATGAAGCAAGTAAATGTCTCAATGGGGTTTGGGCGTGTCATTTCTGTAAAGGATGCGGCAGCGCAAAAGAACACTGAACGCGCCGCTAAGTTCGCTGCTTCGGTTTTCAAAAAAAAGCTAACCGAAGACGTCCTCGATGCCTTAGAAGAAAACAAGGTAATATCGCACCAAAAGCTTTCTGACGATGCTGCTGAGTGCTTCAACGATCCGATCAAATGGGACAAGTCAGGCAACCTCGCACCTGACGATATTGAAATCTGCTACGATCCCTTGATTATGAGCGGGGGACGATATGACCTCAAAGCTAGCGCCACCCTGGATGATAAGAAGCTCGACACCGGGAAAGAGGCTGTGATCCTCTGCAGAATGGGCGCGCGATACCGTTCCTTCTGCTCGAACCTGGCCCGAACTTACTTCATAGAACCCTCGGTCGAAATGGAGAAAAATTATGGAGTTCTTACTCAGGTCTTTCTTGCATGTAAGAAAATTATTCAGCCGCAAAGCAAGATCAGCAAGATCTATGAAACGGCTCTTGGGACTATCAAGCGCGCAAACCGAAGCCTCCTCCCCCACTTTGTCGGATGCGGCTTTGGGATGGGGTTGGAGTTTCGGGAGAAGAATCTAGTTCTCAATCAAAAGAACCACCAGCAGTTGAAGTCAGGAATGGTGCTCAACTTTAGTATCGGGTTCAAGGATCTTAAGGATAGGAAAAGTGGGAAGCCTTACGCAATGCAGATAGCGGACACGTACCTTGTTACTTCTGAGGAGGCTGATGGCCACAAACTCCTGACAGTTGTACGCCGTGGTTGGGAAAATGTCGCCTTTAGAGGAAATGGAGACGAAGACGAAGACGAAGACGAAGAGCTCGATACAAAGCAGCAAGCAGCTACACTCAGTCACTATGAGCGGCGGAGGCAAAATAGGGAAAAAGAAGAAAGGGCCACTCGAGAGGCCGCCGTACGCGAGAAAGAGATGCGCCAACTTGCCAAGAGGAAGCAGGAGGAGCTGCTCAGGAGACTTGCCAAAGACGGTATTACTCATTTTTTTAAATTTCTAGAAGCGATGGTAGTCTTGCTCATATTTTCTGCCCCAACTCACGACAAAAAAGGCTGCTTTCGTCAAGAACTAGTTTTAGAGAATATTACAATATTTTCGTCATTCCCAGTGAGTCATATATTCAAGTGTTCGATTCCTACTATCTTTTAATGCATGTAGATTTCTGCTGTTGATTTGTATGCACACGATTAGTTGCTCTATTGTGCGGTGAGTCAGCCGTAAACATTCCTCCTCCACTTCAGGCGTGCAGGATAACTTCAACGAGGAGAAGAAGTTCGATTACAGCAAAATCAATTCGTACAAATCTGTGTCCGACTTCCCGTCACAAGCACGTCCAAACCAACTCTACGTCGACATACGAAAGGAAACCATTTTGGTTCCCATTTTCAAGCAGCTAGTTCCGTTCCACATTAGGTAAGTAAAAACCAGCAACGCTCCCCTTTCTGTAGCCGCAAATGTAGTAGTAGTAGTAGTAGTAGTAGTAGTATCAATTGTAGTAGTATTGGTAGTGGTGGTGGTAAAGTAAGGGGCAGTAGCGCAGAGAAGAATGATCTCAAAGAAACCTTTTTGAGCATATGGAGCCACCAATAATAATTGTCACAAAAGAGTCGTAATTACTGGCACCGCGGCAACTGAATAAATCCCCCACAACAACCCATAATGTTGTCTCCTCCTCCTCCTCCTCCTCCTCCTCCTCCTCCTCGTTGTTGTTGTTGTTGTTGTTGTTGTTGTTGTCATCGTTCTAATGTTCGATGCAGTACCATTCGAACGGTCTCAAAGCAAGAAGAAGGTGGTAATCTGATCCTCCGCTTGAACTTCGCGACACCCAACATGAAGTTCAAGAGCCGCAACGACTACATTCACGCGGTCCCACAGAACAAGCACTTTATCCAAGAGCTAACATTCAAGGTAGTTGCTGTGGTAGTTGTTGTTGGTAGTAGTGGTAGTAGCAGTAGTAGTAATAGTAGTTGTAGCTATTGTTTTGGTCAGCAGTTTATAATGATTCGTCCATCGTCTGCGACGGTTTCCCGATGATGCGATTTGGTGCGATGTGATGTGATTTGAGCATCGCCCCTGCGACATGATTAGATCACTATAGGGCTATTAAATCTATTCGTTTCACCCCTCTCCCTCTCACCATTTTTCTTTTAAACTCAATCCTTCTTGCACTCCTTGCACAACACCACCTCTGTCAACTTTTCCTCCTCCTTTCTCCTCCACCCTCCATCACTACTAAAAGGCACCGGCGGGCCACCACGATAATCTGGAGAGGTCATACTTCGGCATCCAGGAGTTGCGCAAAAGAGTCAAGAACCGTATCAAAGAAAAGGAGGACAAACGATCGATTGTGGTGCAGAAGGAGCTCAGGGTACTACGAGGAGGGGGGGCGAAGCTGAGGGATCTCTCTGTGCGGCCTCCTTTGACTCGAAGAAAGAGCACGGGAGTCTTAGAAGCGCACCAGAACGGGCTGCGGTTCAGTTCCCATCGAGACGGCATCAAGATTGACATAATCTACGAGAACATCAAGCACGCGGTTTTCCAGAAGGCCGATAATATGAGCACGGAGGTCCGCATGCACTTCGAGCTAGTCAACCCGATCATGGCGGGCAAGAAGAAGACCAACTTCTTCCAGTTCTACGTCGAAGTTGTGCAAAGCTCCCAGGATTTGGGCCATGGCTCTCGCTGGCATGACCGCGATGGAGTCCTTGAGGAGCAGGAGGAGAAACGAAGGAAAAGGAGGTACAACAAGCTATTCTTCGACTTCAAGAACAAAGTCAGCCAGATCTCCGAGAAGTTCAGCAAAGACCGTGATATGAAGATTGAGTACGAGGAGCCGTTCAAGCAGATTGCTTTCAAGGGCGTCCCTGGTAAAGAACAAGTCTCCATCATTCCCACACAGAACCTGCTAATAGCTCTCGATGATAAGCCGCCCTTTGTGCTAACAATCGATGAGGTGGATCTCGCCGTCATGGAACGCTGTCGATTTGGGCTGCGCGAGTTCGACATTACGTTTGTATTCAAGGACTTCTCCAAAGCCCCCCTGAGCATCTCCGCCATTCCAAAAAAGAAGCTCGACAGCATCAAGAACTGGCTCAGGACCCTCAACATCTTGCACTACGAAAGGCGCGACGCTGTCAACTGGAAGAAGCTAATGAACACGATTCGGGAAGATCTCAAACTCTTCGCCGAGAATGGGGGATGGCTAGGCTACTTCGATCCCCAAAATGATGACGATGTCGTTAATTATTTGACGCATATCATAGTAGTTAGTCCTGCCTGCTTATGGTGGTGGTGGTGGTGGTGGTGGTGGTAGAGGTTGTGGTGGTGAACGATGATAGAGTGAGAGCTAAAACTACGAATGATGATGCTTCAGGAATCGGACGAGGAAGACCCGGCCAGTGAGTTCTCTTCTCCTGATGAGGAGGAGTATTCTGAGGAGGATGATGAGTATGAGTCAGCGTCCGACGAGGTAGTATTAGTAGTACTACTACTGTGACCGATGAGAGAGAGAGAGAGAGAGAGAGAGAGAGAGAGAGAGAGGAGAGAGAAAGAGAGGGGGGGGGGGGGGGGGGGAGATCTGTAGGCTTCCTCATCCTCCTCCTCCTCTTCCTCCTCCTCCTTCTCCTTTTCGTCGAATCACATAAATACATGCATATAATACATATAATATATATATATATATATATATATATATATATATTAACACATATGCTACTACTACTACTACCACTACTACTATACGACTACAACTACTGCGTTTTGGGATAATAATAATAACATTAATAAGATTCGTCGAAGAATACCAACCAACCAATCAGGTGGACGAGGAGGATGATGATGATGAATATGATGAGGATAGTGAAGAGGAAGGCGAGAGCTGGGAGCAGCTCGCCAAGAATGCCAGCGAGCACGATCGCAGGCGAAATAGGGAAGATAATGAATATAGAGCAAGTGTCAAACGCCGAAGGAAATAGATGATAGCAGAATCAACAATTATGATTATGATGATGATGACGACGACGAAGAGATTAGTCAGGATATCAGAACAATAACGCACCGACGCGTGCATGACGATAATCACAAACTCACAAACACGGCACACACAGACAACATACACAATCAAATAGAACATATTGTTTAGCTCTTTGCGGCACATGCCACGTGCATAGATGCTTACAATTATTCATGTAGAAATTCCACAAATATCAAGCTACTGCACCTTATTGAATCATTCTATTCATACATGGTACATAATAATAAAGTATGCCATTATTATGTGACGCTCCCTTGCGCATGGTGCGCTGTTGGTTGATTGTATGCGCACATGTGGTCATGCATGATGCACAGCTGTGTACGCACACGGCGCCATCATCGCATAATAATGCTAGCTTCACGTGCAAAATGCCTGACCGTATTTCATATGTCTCACACTAGCTAAGGATGGCTATTGAGCAAATTTAATTCAATTGATTACATTCGTCTTACTTCATTCCCTAGTTCCACTAGCTAGCTAGTCTAGAACATATGTCCTACAATTTAGCTCAAAGTGACGTGCAGCTGCATGCTATAACATATCGCATCGCTACTAGTCATCCCAGACAGGCTAGTAGGGCATAAGCTTTTAGGAGTTTATCCGAAAGTTCATCTGAGAAAATCATGTAGCGAGCTAGCAATTTAGGCTAACATGTACATCAAATCGACGAGTGAGGGTAGGAGAGAGAGAGAGAGAGAGAGAGAGAGAGAGAGAGATGGCCTAAATGTGTATCTCCCACTATCAGGGATCCATGGCAGAATATATGTAGCGTGTTCACTCTGATGACTGCGATACTTGAATTTATACCAATGGTAAATCAGGCAATGGCACAGGCTGCAACATTGCACATGCTTCTCGAGGGAGACCTCCTTATGCTACCAGAGCGTTCTTTTTCCTCCATAGCCGCTGATTTACCAAAAGTCCAAACAACGTATGCACATCATTTCTTCACCACATGAGCGAATATCAAGACCTTAGCACTTCCAATAATACCCAACATACCCTACTTTGTAAGCATGCATGTGCACGTATGCACATAGCTAGCGGTGGTGCTGTTAGAGCCAGTACTCTTACTTCCATATATCACGATATCTGTTGATATTGATTACACTAGGACTTCAAAACTACAACCTTTCAGCCTTTGCCTGTCATTCTCTGGAAGGGACCGCAGCAATCTTGGAAGGAAGAGGAGGAGGCGGGGGAAAGGAGGGGGATGCACAATCAAGCAGCCACCAGATATGTACGAAATTTGATGAAAAAAGGGTTAGTATGGAGGAGTAAACGCCGTAGCATATAAGAGATTCTTGTTGTAGGTTGACCTTTTCACCATCGAAGCCCTTCCGTTCCGCAGCGCTACGTCGACATCAGTAACGGAGACGCACACACCTTTCTCTAGTAGCATCTCCACAAAGCCTTTGTGTGTTGAAGCAGATTCAAACTCAGACAAAAGAGGACGAGATTCTACTCCTATCACAATACACGGGCTTTTCGATGATGATCATTATGGGGAAGAGCTTGCTTTTTGATGTTGATGTTGATATTGATGATGATGATAATGATAATTAATGATAATGATGAGTATATCGGCGATGACAACGCTCGTTCATGAAGAATCGCCACCACAACTCACGCATAGCACACCTAAGTGGCCACGCTTGACTGCATGTTGGAGTGGGGTTAAACGCGACGACGACGACTGTGCAAGTTGGCGCCGACCTGTGATTATTGTGTCGTTATTATTACTTACACATGGGTATTGCTTTGTTGTTAAATGATTCTTGCAATCACAATAGAACACATTGCTTGATGCCGACTTGCGTATAAACGGTATGTGAGTTGTCAGATATGGCCATTCACATTGCAGAGATTCTTCATATGGATAAGACCCTCTTCTTCTCTCTCTTTCTCTCTTTTTCTCCCTCTTTCTGTCTTTCTTTTTCTCACTTTCATCAGAGATGTTGGGAGAACGATGATGACCAAAACGAATCCCCGGGATCTAGATACCCCAAGTATTAATGAGGAGGAGGAGGAGGAGGAGGAGGAACAGGAAATGCACAGAACAACAGGACAATAGAAAGCCCGTCCATCATCCATCTTCTCTTGTGGGAGTGCAAACCACAACTAGGGGTCCTTTTCAGCCCGGATTTATCATCAACACTCAATAATATTAGCAACCGAGCGGTGTATTAACAACAGATGCAGAAGAAGTGAAAGAAGAAGCAGAAGCAGAAGAAGAAGAAGAAGAAGAAGAAGAAGAAGAAGAAAGGCAGACGTAGCCATTTATGTTGTAAAGCAATGGTCTCCCTCATCATATCGTTGTCATTCGTCTTTCTGTGTTTGAAACGTGAGGCAAATACCTTTAGGAGATGTCGTGCCGTACACATGCTATCATGCATCGCAGCGAGTTCCAAGGCGCTGTGGCCCTCCTCGTCCACCCAGTTAACCTTTGACATATGAATAGAACCGATTTCCATTACTCCGTCTCACTTGAATATACTATTACGATTAGTCATCATCAGCCCCCAATGAGTAGTACCCAGTCTTTGAGAGGTATTCGCAGCTGCCCTCCCCCTCCTCCTCCTCCTCCTCCTCCTCCTCCACGTCTGTTAATGCCATGCACTCCTACATCTGTGAGGGGGGGTGTATAAGGGAGAGTGAGATTGACACGGATAGTAGCTGCTGCTGCTGATGATGATGATACTTCTTTAGCTACTTCTATAGGAATTATGGTGTGTATATCATCCTAGCGCTACCACTGCTGGTATAGTCTACTATGTCGTCAACCTTCCTCCCCCCCCTCGTCATCGGTTGTTGCCGCCACTGTTTTGAATCCATTTAGGTGGTATTTCACCAAAAATCGCACTATGCTGTGGAGCATTATATGTGGGTGTAAGCGAGAGATATATGCGGGGTGGGAGAGGGAACCAAAATAATGTACACACAAACACACACACACACACACACATACATGTATGTGTGTGTGTGTGTGTGTGTGTGTGTGTGTGTTTTACAACCAGCTAAAAGGAACATCAGGGCTCAATTTTCTCTCTCTCTCTCTCCCTTATTGTGTTTCTCCTGCTACTACTAACACCTGTATCGATCGTATTTAGCTGCGATGTGTAGCATTGTGCGCATGCTTCTGTCCTTCGTGCTGAACAATGCGACACACGAGCATTCAGAGCCATATCGTACACACGCATATAATATATATATATATATATATATATATATATATATATTATGGTACTAATGATTTGATACTTTACATATCACACGTCGATGATGATGATGATGATGATGATGATGACGACGACGTTAAATAATCATAGGGTGATGATGATGATGATGAGAGGCGAGCACAAGGGGCTGATAATAATGAAGTCAATCAGATGCTAACGATGACAATGACGCTTTTCATTATTTTCCGTGATGATTATGATGAGAGAGGCCACCATAATGCTAATCCGTTTTTGAGACTCAAGTCAACCAGCTGCCCCAGCAATGATGTATCTTCAGTCTTTGCGATGAAGCGCAGCAATGGCGACGGAGACGATATCGAAAGAGCAAGATAAAGAAAGAGCGGAAACAAAAGAGAGGAGAGGGGTTGAGAGAGGTTGGAACAGGGTTACAACATGATGCCGTCGCCATCATCATCTTCATCATCTTCATCACCATCATCATCATCCTCAATAACATCATAGCCATCATCATTCATCGTCATCACAATATCGGCATCCCCCCTCCTTCCCTCAGTGACGATATCATGATCGAAGCACACCTCATCGAGGAGAGTGCGGGCAGCATAGTGAAGACAGGTTTGACCTGATTACAGTTTGCACAAAAAGTCAATTATTATCGTTCAAATGACGAAAGTAGCATAGGAAGGGGGGGAGGGAGATGCGAGGAAGCAAAGAACCCGTGTAACGACATGTACATGAGGGCAGATAATCACGCCGCAAACAGGGCAATTCGTGCAAGAAAAGGGATTAGTCTCAGGATCATAAAATTCGTTACCTTTGTGGTCTTTGATCTGAAGTCCAATTTGTTGTCGCACTTCGTCCGCCGTACTCGTCGTTTGCTTGTCGTATTTGCTAAATCTTTTCGATGGTGCACACACACGCGCAAGCACACACGTCATCGCATCTCTACTACATCCTTTCCTCAAAAAGCAAATGCAGACATGCAAGTATACGGTCTATCACTGATTTTGGTCAAAATCATATAAGATTCCATGATGGTCTCATTTCGCAATGAATCTTTTCCTATCTTCGTAGAGAGTCGTACATGTTACGATATACATCATTACTTGTGCTGCAGGATTTCCCGCACGGTTTCAGGATGGATGGGCGATTTGAGGAGAGCGACATGAAGAACCGTCTTGCCCAGCAGCAAAAGCGACAATTAATAAACAGTACATACACGCTCAAACAAATCACAATCAGCATGCATCGTGGCCATTTGTCTCAGGTAGGAGATAAAGGTACTACCTGGCCAAGATCATTAAGTTCGTTTCCATGGAAATGGGGGCTGCTTAGGAGGCGCGACAAGACTGAAGACTGATGGTGAATCGCCGCAATATGGAGGCAAGTGTTCCCTGAGCGGTCGCAAGCTTGCATATTGCATCCTTTTCTCAGTAGCAGCTCGATCACGGGCCAGAACCCCTACAAAGAAACACACACGCACACGCACATGTCCATGTTTATGGTAATAATATTTTATTCTTAAAGCAATTTCTGTGCTTTCGAAGCTTCCACGATGCAAGCTCATATCATCTCACGTTTGCGCACGCGTAGTGCAAAGGCGTAAAGGAGCAGATCGTGTCCGTTGAGTCCAGGAACGATGTGACACTTCTATTCATCACTTGATTCTCTGGGTACTGCCGCAATATTGCTTCGCAGATCTTAGCATTTCCTGCGTGTGATAAATTTGCACGATGTGAGCCCTTGCTTGTCATCGTCGTCGCCGTCATTATCATCATTTGTAATGCGTCCACACACTATCACACTTCACACATGATCGCACTCCACACACACGCACACATACATAACGTACACACACACCAGTCTTTGCAACGAGATGCAGCGGGGTAGTACCGTCCTGGTGAGTTGTCAAAACAGACGATAACATCAAACACAAGACGATAGAGACAAAATGTTTTTGTCCAACTGGAGCGCATGAAACAGTCTTATGAGAAAATCAAAAACGTTGTGTAAAATTTGACATTGTTATACTATAGCACGACGTTCGCAAATGTGCATTTCATTTAATTTTCGTCAATGTGCTAATTGCCATTATCAACCGGGAGCCGTTCGTTGATACTGGCGATAGAAGAAGAAGACGAAGAAGAAGAAGAAGAAGAAAGAACGCGCGACACCTCCGAAAGGGAACCCTCTGATCATAAGATGTCCCGTTTATGCATAGATTAGTAATTAAGTACAACGCATATGTCGATCTCCCTTCTCTCTCTCTCTCTCTCTCTCTCTCTCTCTCTCTCTCTCTCTCTCTCTTTCTTCTTCTCTCTCCGTGAGTGAGTGTGTGTGTGTGTGTGTGTGTGTGTGTGCGTATTACTGCTAAGACTCGAATATCCACAGATTATTATAGGACACTACTACTACTACTACTACATCATCATCATCATCTTCTTCTTCTTCTTCTTCTTCATCCTCATCTTCTTCTTCTTCATCATCATCATCTTCTTCTTCTTCTTAAAAACCAACTGAATATTCGAAATTTAACACTACTTGCAACTGCCACGCAGAGAGGAAATTTGTCATCGATATCGCTTACCCCCCCAGCAAAGTTTTCAACTACATTTTTCTTTGAATGACCATTTTCTCTAACTTTATCGTCCAAAGTAAAGCGCTCTCCCGTTATATGATTGTTTTTCCTGTTCCTAATACTAGTGTGTTTATGGCTGCTGAGGAAGGATGAAGCTTGGTTGTTTTGTCCCGAGGGCATTGCATCCTCCCCTCTTTTGGAATCCGCCTTGATTCTCCACTGGCTGGGGCTTTTATTTTGGTTGTTAGTATGAAAATCCATTGGCGGAGTGCGATAGACGTTCCCTGTTGCATCAACACGGTCAGTATTACTCTGGTTTTTGTTCTCTTCGCCAACGTCCGGCATGATGTCCTTCTGCGTCGTTCTGTTTCTAGTCTGAAGCATTCCACTCCTTTGACTTTTCGAGGACAAATCTTGTTTACCAGTATATTTAGAAGCGGATATTTTCCCAGTAATAAGCTCGTAGAACAGATATCCATCCTGGTTTTGTTCACAATTTCAGCAGGATGTAGCGCGGACACGAGGCAAATAAATTGGACTGAGAGGAAGAAAGAGTACCTTAAATTCGTGATGGTCATGCACATGATGAAGGAATCCTGCATCTAGAAGTTTATTTCCGAGGATAACTGCCCCAATCCGTGAATTTGAAAGACCGCGCTTGACCATAAAGTCAACGGCCTTGCTCCCGATAAAAACATTGTAGTAGGGCCGCCAGCGATGCAAAATTACAGACTCCACTACATTCTCACGTATCAGTTGAGCCACTTGTCGAAGTTTTTCCTCTAATTCAGGGTCCATGTGTCATTCACTTTTCTGGGCAATGTATTAAAACAAGCGGTAAGGGGGAGGGGACTAAATCCGATTCAAATTTCGAATTTTTCTTCTTCCTCGTTGTGCCGTCCTCACAGAGTTTTTGTTCCGCGTCAAGGCGATTTGATGACGCAGGACCAAAATCTCACTCCACATACCTTGTCGCAAAGCAGAAAAAGAGCCCTCAAAATTTCTTGAAGTACTTTGTTGCTCGGTATTCCTCTAAAGTCCTCTTAATTTATCTTTCGGGTACTTTTATAGTCGCAGGGCAAAAGAACCCTTCATTTCCTAGGATTTATTGGATTCGTAAAATTCGATATCTACGTCGGAAAACAATCTTCCCCCACCCACCCTCTCTTCAAGTTACAGATGTCAGCGCAAGATGGGCAGCAGACCGTCACGGTCAACGATGTCATTACTCAAGCGAAGGTGATTTTTTATTGAAGAGGAAAATGCTAGAATAGATCTCATGCTTTGAAGTAAATGAATACTCGGTAGGGGTCATCAAGAATGACAAGTTAAACAAGTTATTTATTATTCCTCTACTTCATGATAGCTTTCGAAATTCCAAGAGCCCCTCGAGAAGGCTGGTTACAAGATGGGCGACGAAGCGAAAGGCGGGTTGCTTAAGCTTAGCCAAGAGGAACTCGAAGGGCTTGCATTAAAGTGCGAGATGAAGCCTGGGCACCGTGCACGCTTTGTCCGGGCGTGTAGAGAAATGAGAATTAAGGTGGTTGCGATCACAATGCGGTTATGATAAGAACATACCTGTACGTGGTCGTCAGACACTGATGCTCGTTCACCTTCTACAATTTTGCGCTTCTTTCCCGCGTCCGTTTTGACAGACTGGTCTCGAATTGACTGAAGAACAGGCGAAGGAAAATGAGGAACTTTTCCTGGTAGATTCACAAGAGAATCGACAAATCAACATCATACTGAACGCAATTTGGAGCAGATATGAGATCCTTCACGTCCCCCCCCCCACCCCACCTGTGATAGTAGATGGTTGCGCAAGCATCATCCACAAGAGTGCGAAAACCGTTGATGGCAAACTATTTCGCTGCATACCAAGATT